>PNEQ01041443.1:0-20706 GCA_003012365.1 Medauroidea extradentata
TGCTTAGTGTGTGGTGAATTTGGTATGCAAAATGAGATGTGGTATAGGTGCACAGTTTGTGGGCTTTGGGCTCATTCTCTCTGTACAGGATGGGAGAGTCCTGAAGGCTACACTTGCGACTTATGTTTACGTAAACATGCAAAATGATTCTAAGAAATCAGTTAATGACGTATACTTCTTACCTACTTCTTTTTTTAAAAGCACAGTGTAATTTTGATGTAGTCTAGTCAACTACAATTTTTTCCTTTTTAGGGCCAATTGTACAATGTAAATGCCGCTGCCCTGTTCATCAATTATTATCTGTTATTGTTGCCAAAGTTATCCAGAGGTCCGTAAATCGTTAATTTTTTTCAGTTTTAAAACTAGTTAACATTTGATGTTTTGATCACGATTGCCCCACATCATGATCGCTATTACCCCAAACTGTGGGTAATGGCGATCAATGTAATAGGTGTAGTGGCGATAAAATAATGTAGTCTAATGTCTGCCAAAAGTGTACATATTTTTTTAACTTTATTAGTAATGTGTTTTTGTGTTGAACAATTAATTTCTGCTTAAGTGATCGCCATTCCCCCCACCCCGCTCCCCTAAGTACGAACACATCAGCACTACATAACAAGTGCAGAAAGACAGTATTTAAAGTACAGAATGCTGCATGAGAAATAGGATGAGAAAATTAGCAATTTTACTGTTTTTAATGTGGGCCTAGTTTAATATGTTGCTTAACCTTTCCCCTAAAGGGTATTTTATAGTTACGAATTTTAATAAAATATGCTAGTTAGCAAGGAAATAAAGGTTGGAGAAATTGTGGAGTAAGGAACAAAAATTTTGGGCAGGGGTACCGGATATGGTAATGCAGGAGCATTGGAAATTACAGGGCAGAGGCAGTGAAAATTTTAGGGTAAAAGTACTATAAATGCGAGGCAGTGACATTAAAAATAATGTGTTAAAGGAACTATTCAATGAAGTGAAGAGAGAGTTATCAGACATGATCGGTAACATGCTTTAATTATGCCAGCACATAACATTGCAAGAACACAGTGACGACTTGCTCGCAACTCAGACAGCAACACAATAAGTAAGAATGTTCAACAAAAAAAATCACTTTAACAACATGTTGCCAATATACACAAAAAATATTTCTCTTACTAAGAATTCTCTTACAACAAAAGATACAGTAAACTGTAGGGTAGGGGAACAGTAAATTCTAGGGCTACGACTATTGAAAATGTGAAGCAGGGACATAAAAAAATAATCATGGAGCAGAAGTACAGAAAATTGTAGGGTACATCTAGAAAACCCTCTTCAAAACATCCCTGAACCTACCAACCCCCTTTACTGTCACCAAGTCGTTCTGCAAAACATTCCACTCCCTCGCTAACCTCACAAGCATTGACTGCCTACACCACTCTGTTCTCCTCCACACCCTCTCAATCTCCTGGCTGTTGCTTCCTCTCCCTCTATACCCCCTCCCTTAGTTAGGTGACAATGTAACCCTCTCCATCCTCTCTCTCTATTCACAATTCTTTACATCATCAGTCTTTCAACTCTCCTTCTGTTCTTAATGTACTCCATCCCAATTCCTTCATCATTACAGATGGCCTGTAGTTTCCTTCCTCCTCAACATCCTGCCCCTGTTTTCTCCACCTACCCTTCACCTATCTCGCCACCCTTCTCTGCACATTTTCTATTTCCTGCACTTCAACTTCCATATTTTGGTCCCACACAGCAGCGGCATACTCCAACATTGGCCGTACCATTGGGCAGAATGCCTTTTCCTTCACCTCAGAGCTAGCCCCATTCAGTATCTTACCTAAAGCTCTTCTCCCCTTCGTAACCACTCCCTCCGCCTGTTTTGTTCACCTAAGATCACTTTGCAGCACAACCCCTAGATACTTATACTGTGTGGCATCTTCTATATCTTGCCCATCCTATCTGTAAATGAATCTGCTTACCACTCTCTTCCTAGTAAACCTGACTAACTTAGTCATAGAAAAATTGATCTTCATCTTGTTTTTCAGAGTCCAAAAACACATCCTGTCAATGTCTGCCTGAAAATTGACCCCACTGCCCACCATGGAGTATAAAACACATCATGTCAATGTTTGCCTGCAAGTTGACCCCACTGCCTACCATTGAGTATAAAAAACAGTAATCTGCAAACAATCTTATTTTGCCACTAATCCCAATAACCATACCATTCGCCATAATGGTAAACAATACTGGACCGAGCACGCTTCCCCGTGACATCCCTCATGTCACCCCGCTGTCAGTTTCACCCTTCCTATCACCCTCTGCCCCCGTCCTTGTAGGCAGTCCCCAATCCATTTCCATTTCATTTTGTCTATTTGTCTCACTATTCCAGTTCTCATTTGCTTAAAACACTGCAAAGAACTGAGCCTGCAGCATATCAGCTTTCTCTCTGTCATTTGTCGTAGTTTGTCCATTCATACTTGTCAATGTTGGGATCCCTTCCCAGCCCCCCTTACTCTATTCAGACATTAAAAATAATCATGAAGTAGAGGTACTGTACAGAAAAGTTTAAGGTATTGACCTAAACACAGAATTGTACAGTAGGGGCACAGGAAATGTGAGGAAGAAATATTAAAAAGTATGGGGCAGAGCTAAACAAAATTGTAGGGTAGGTGCACTGGTTATGTTAAGCAGGGATATTAAATATCATGGTGCAGATGTACAGAAAATTGTAGTGTAGGGTACAGTTGTATAGATGTACAGAAAGAAAATTGTTTGGTAGGGGTCATGGCAGAGGTACAGAAACTTTTAGGATAATCACAAAAATTGTAGGATAGTTACATTTTAAAAAATGTGTGGCAGATACGCAAAAAAATCATTGGGCAGTAAAGGAGGAATTAAAAATTTTAAAGCAGCAGCACTATTTGTAGGGCAGTCTCTGAAAAATGTAGAGCAGATGGACTTAGAATTTTAGAGCAGAGGCACTGAAACTTGTGGTGCAGAGGCAATAAAAATTGTAGGGCAAGGACACTAAAAATCATCGGGCAGGGACGATAAACAGAGTAGGCCAGAAATAGATAACATTAACCTTTTTTTAACTCACATTTGAGCCCAGCTAGCAAACCCACAAGACTGAGAATGTATAATAAATAAATAAGCTACCCTTATATTCGTCAGCAACAGCATTTGTATATGCTTATATTTTAATAGCCTTTGCCTAACTTCGCCTAATGTGAAAATAAATTAGATTGAACATTCCCACAAATAAGCGCGAATACAGTTTAAATATTATTTATACACATTATAACATCCTAAGTTGTAACAATCTCCGCCCCTTACAATATTATTTCTTAAGGATGCATGCTGTACAAGTTGCAAGGCCCAGCATACATGTCTCGTTCGCGCCAAGTCCGGTGAGGTAAATTTTTTTATTATTGAAAACACAATGCACTGAGAGTTAATGTCAAATTTGTTTTCCCTCATACTCTGTAATGTGGGGTGATGGTCTGTAATGTTTTGAGTCTGTTTGGCTTTAGTCATGTTTTGGAGTTGCCAGAGTTTTTGGTGAACTTATGTGTTTGACATAGATTAATATTGGTAAATTAACATACACACAACAACATGACTAATAAGTGCTAGAATTAACATATGCCTTTCTAAAAATATAGTTTGGCGTGTTATTGTCTGCTGTGAGGGCCGTGTGGTTTTCTCATGTTGGTACTGGCCACGTACTTGACATAGGTCAACACACGCGTGGCTATATAACATTCATTAATTTTTTTGAATGCTAGATTCACGTACACAACACTTTTTACTGAGTTGAGAAAATTCGTGCGTGAATTTTAAGGTCACTCGCATGCTCGGTAGTTATAAAAACATGTGACCACGTGGTTTGGTTTGGGGTTAATTACTCCCTTGTTAAGAAGGGGATCGTCAAACTCCCAATGGCTGTTGGTACTAAAATTGCACTAATTAAAATGTCACTTCCTGATTCTTATTCTGTTCACTCCTTGGCCCGTGGCCCTTACAAACAACTGGGAAGATACTTTGGTGCCTGTGGTGACGTCATAGAGGAGGTGACAGTGGGTCTAGAACCCGGCGGTAGGCGGGTCATGTCATATGTTTATAGGACTACTGCAGTAGTAAATGTCAAACATAAAACATCTGAACATATGCAAATAAGCCTGCATTTTTATATACAAATTAAAAATAAATACTATTATACATTATTATGTCTACAAGAACCATGCATATAACATGTCAACTATATTAACAGTTAACAACCTTGCCACCCACCCTAACCCAATTTAAGAGCATCAAACTTATATAAATAAATAGATATTCGCAATTGGTCTGTCACCATGTAATGAGCTCACTACTTACCTGCCACTCTAAGCTACTATTTCCAAACCCCTCCTGAACCTACTAACTCCTAACAGTTACCAAATCATTCTGTAAAATATTCCTCTCACTGACCTCACAAGCATATACTGTCTACCCAGTTCCTTCTCTTGCATTCCACTTGAACCTTCTCGCTTGTGTTTACTCTCCCTAATGCCCTCCCTTAGTTAGGTGGCAATTTAACCCTCTCCAACCTTCCTCTCTATTCACAAGTATGTATATCCTGACCAAACTTTCAACTCTTCTTCTGTCCTTCAATGTACTTCATCCCATTTCCTACATCATTACAGATGGCCTATGTATCCCTTCAGTCTCATCATCTTACCGCTGCCTTCTTTACCTGCTATTCACCCATCCCGTTTACCTTTTTAGCACCTTAATCCATTCCCGCACCTCAACTTCCATATATGCATGCTTCTCTTTGGCAGCATATCCCAGCCTTGACCCTCATGCAGTTTACATTTTCCTTCCCTACCCAGTAAAGAAATTCTACACGATTCAGTTAATTTTATGATAGTTAATATTTGATTTGTGTTGGTTGTAAACTAAATAGTTCGGAACCTTTTACCCTGTCACATAGCAGATAACCATGGCATAATAATACAATTTATCTAAACTGCATAAACAAGGCTTATGGTAGTTGTAATAAGATATTTTTTTAATGCTGAAGTTAGTATGTGCAGCCAAACACTGAGATAGGCATCACGATGTGTTGTGGACTGCAGCAATTTATTGCATATTTCACGTCGGCGAGGGTACGGATGTTCTCTAGCGATACGTTAATCCGGTGTAGTTGTAACGTACTCGACACTAACTCGACAAAAAAATACCACAACGATCAATGTCACAAAATATTTCTCACAATTCTCATTAAACTGCATAAGCTGACAAGTTTCGACTATCGATAAATTGGAACGCCAATTTCAAATAGGCTTCATCTGAGAGCCTTGGAAATAGCTGCTTCCGCCCCTATATGTTTACTATAATATCTCGTTGGTCTGGACCACGGCCGTAGAAGAACAGGTCTGGACACTCGCCTGGATATTTGACCCCCTTGTTGTTTGGCTGTAGTTCACCAAGTTACCGAGAATATTGTGTTTTATTGGCGCTGATGTTAGGGCTGTCGGACTAAAGTCCGCCCACTTCCTTTCCACTAAGATAAACAATTTATCAAAATGTATATTTTATCAATTTATGAAATACTTTCTTCGCTCACAAATTTAAGAAAAGGCTCCAGGAATCTTTATTTACTTTATAAATTTAACAATGGTCAAAAGTGGACGGAGTTTGAGTCCGACCGCCCGGAAAACAGCGCCAAAAAGTATGACATTCTCGGTAACTTGACGAACTACAGCCAAACAACAAGGGGTCAAGCAAAATACATTGTTTCATAGGCTGTCGCCGGGGGTGGGGGGGGGATTACACATAGACGGGAAAGTATTTTTGAGGTGGAGAGTCCGAGATTTGATTTTAGTAAGGCGCCATCCCAGCACTCCCGGCTGGGAACGGGGTAGAACACAAGCGATCTCAGGGCGGATGGTTCCTTGGCTAATTAATTACGCTACCCCCTGGCGGTGAGTTAGAGACAGAAATACTTAAAATTTACAGGGCTCTTAGGAGACAGACTGTTCACACAATTTCGGGGAAAATCCTTAGGTTTATTTATGGCGGAAACACGTCACACACACACACAACCGAGCACTTGAGTACTTGCTAGTCTTCACGGGTACGGGCCGCGAGTGCGTGCCCGTAACGGAGATGAAACTTTGAGAAGAAACTTGTAGACACAGAAAAACGTTGGCCGCACGAGCTGGGCAGCTCGACGCGGAAGCGAACACATGGCGCGATTCGCGAGAGGCCCCAGAGGCCCGCGAGACCGCCCGGCGAAACACAAATTGAAGCTAGCCCTCGTGGTGGGCTAGCGCTTAACCACCCGGAGTCGGCCGGTACCGTAAGTGTTACAATTACAATCCTCCACCCACCTTCCCCTCCCTACCGGCGGTGATGCGTCTCCAACAAGCCGGCGGGCAGGCAGAAGGGGGCCACACCTTGGTCGGGCCGCCGGCGCTGGGGGCGGGTCTCTGACGTTTCTGCGATGTGAGGCGCCGCTGCCGCCTCCCCTGGCAAGAAGCGGCGGGGCGGACGCCTCACTCGCCGGGAGCGTCGTGGCGTCTCGTCCGGTGGTTCGTCTCGCACTGTGATCTCTTCACTCCTCTGGTGTTCTGACGGTGGTGTTCCCCTTCGCCTCCGCCCACGGCGTCTCGGCGCCTCCTCCTCGGGGGATTCCTCGACAGTGACGCTGAACGTGGCGCCGGCTAGCGACACTTCCGTTCCCCATCCGCAGAGCAGTGCGAGTTCGCCGACGGCTATGCGGTCGTCGGGTTCCTCTATGAGCGGCATTCCCCGCGTCGGGGCGCTTGGCATCGTGGGAAACATCCAGGCATACAGGCGGTCAAAATAGGAGGGCGTATCGGGGTAGTCCTCTCGCCTTCCCCGGTCTGTCTCGGGTTCCGTCTGCGCCGGAGTCGGCGGGAGCGTAGCGGCGTCTGCTGTTGGGGTGGCGACTTCGAGGGGCTGCGTCTCCACTCCATCTTCTTCCACCACCGAGTGAATACTCACCTGCCGCAGGTCGTCAGGATAAATTCTTAGATATCTCCTCCCTGTGGTGCGCATCGCATAGGTCGTGTTGCCCAGCCGCGCCTGCACGGTGTAAGGGCCCACCCATTTTTGCGCTAGCTCTGCACAGAAATTCTTTAGGGCCGCCGATTGTGGGTGATTGCGGGCGTAGACCTTGTCCCCCGGCTTGAGTCGTGCAGGGGTTCGTTCCGCCGTGGGAGTTATTTTGGTGGCGTATTCAGCCTGATGTTGTCACGCTGTTGCCACTTCGGCCGCGCGGTCGCGGTGCTCGTTCCTTGGAGGGGGCTCGCCCGGCCGGGGCAGGTGTCGTCCTTGAGCAAAGGCCGCGGGGGTGGCGCCGGTGGCGGCATTTACACGATTCCTCAGGCAAAACCAGGCTTCGGGCACATGTAGGTCCCACTGAGCGTGGTCTTCTCCCACTAGCAAGCGTAACTGCCTCTTCAAGTCTTGGAATGCGACGTTCCGTGGGATTGGCGCGTGGGTGTTACACAGGAGTTAGTCTATGTTGCAGGCTGAACTCCTCGCACCAGTCTCTCCACCGGCATCCCACGAACTGACTGCCGTTGTCGGACAGTATGGACGTCGGGAATCCCCACCTCGGAAAAAATTCCTTCTCCAGTGTTGCGCAGATCGTGGCTGTGCGCGTATTGCTGACCGCATATGCCTCCGTCCAGTGGCTAAAAAGGTTGGTGACCACAATTAAAAATCTCTTCCCTCGTGCAGTCCAGGGGGTAGGGTCCCATCATGTCAATCGCTAAGTCCTGGAACGGTGCCTGGGGGTGGCGGGGGATTTGCTGTTCAGTCCCGTCGCTCCTGCGCGCTTTTTTGCACTGGCACACCTGACAGGCTCGCACGTACTCTCGGGTGTCCTTTGCAATGCCCGCCAAGTGGAAGTGGGCGTTGACTTGCCGTTGTGTTTGTTCGGCCCCCGGGTGCCGTGATAGCGCATGATCGTGCGCATAGCGGAACACTAGTTCCCGCGCTTCAGGTGGAACGTAAGTGTACCAGGTGTCGGTGCCAGGTGGGTGCACCTGGATGACTTCATCGAACACGCAGAGGTTTTCCTTATGCCCTTGTGTGCACTCATGACTTACGCTAATCGCCGTGGGTGACGTCGTTTGCGTGTTATGCACGTGTTCATCCACTTCCGGCCAGCTGTTCGGGTCCGGATGGTCTGCCTGCTCGGCCACAAATACGTGGGCGGTAGGGTTCTCCCTTCCCCCCGGTTTGTTTACATTCGGTCCGTGCGTTCGGGAGGGGGGAACAGATGATCGCACTCTTGCTCGTCCCGCAGCGTCTCTCTCTCGTCCGGGTCTCGTGACAGCAAGTCCGGCAGCTCATTCTCTTCCCCGGCCACGTGTTCGGTTTTCAAATCAAAGGACTGCAGTAGCAGCGCCCGGTGCACTAGCTCTCCGTGCCTCCCCTGCATGCTTTCTAGCTACGTCAGACATTTATTGTCGGTGCGCAGAGTGAACCGATGGCCTTCCAAATGGGGGCGGTACTTCTTTAGGGCCCAGACCACTGCCAGACACTTGCGCTCGTTACTATGGTACCTCTGCTCTGCCCCGCCGAACTTAGCGCTACCGTAGCTTATGATCCGGTGGCTCCCGTCGTCGGCCAGCTGGTAGAGTACCGCTCCGGCCTCGAGTAGGCGTCTGTCTGCACGTAGAGGCGTTTCTGGGGGTCAACCCTCGACAGAATATGGCACTGCTTAAAACACGCCTTCAGTTCCCCAAACACCCCTTGCGCTCGCTCCGTCCAGCGGTACCGGTACTTCGTGGATAGTAAGTCAGTCAGGGATGCAGTAATCTCAGCAAAATGCGGGATGTAATTGCGCAACCAGTTCGCCAAGCCGAGGAAACGCTGAAGTTGCTTGCGTGTTTTCGGCGGTTCCGCCTCCTCGATCTTGCGCAAGTGTGTCGGATGTGCCTCGTGTCCGTCCGCGCTCACTACGTGCCCCAGAAAGTCCACGGTGCTTTGGCCTATGTGGCACTTTGCCAGCGAGAGCATGAGTTGGTGGGTGGCCAGGCGCTCGAGGACCAGACCTAAGTGGCGTACGTGCTCCTCCCAGTTTCGTGACAAGATTATGATATCGTCCAAGTATGCGGTCACACACTCGCCGATGAGGCCCTCCAATACCGTAGTCATCATGAATTGAAAAGTCGATGGTGCACACTTCAAACCAAAAGGCATCGCCCTTAACTGAAAATGGTGCCCATCTGGCATCGTAAAAGCTGTCTTCGCACGGTCTTGTCTATGTATTGGGACCTGCCAATACCCGGATTTCAGGTCCAGAGTTGTGAATAACCGTGCATCTTGCAGTCCGACCAAGGACTCGTCGACGCTTAACTTAGGGGGGGGGGGCAGATACAGTGACCGCGTTCAGCGGGCAGAAGTCGACGCAGAAGCGCATGGAGCCACCTTTTTCGCGACGAGTACGATTCTGGAGTTGTACCTACTGTCCGTCGGCTCTATCACCCCCTCCCCCAGCATCTCGTACACCTGTTCCCTGATCACCCTCTGTTCCTCGAACCCATATCCTCTCGGCCCCGTGTACACTGGTTCCGTGTCGGCTGTTGGAATGGCGTGTTCTGCCGCTGTGGTTGCATGCTACAGGTCGGAGAACGCGAACACGTCTTGGCTTTCCCTGAGCACACGCTCTACCCTTTCTCGGAAGGCCAGGGGTACATCGTGAGCTAGATTGTCAAGGGTCACAGTTCAGGTGGGGCGAAACACTGGTTCATCACATGCATATACAGTTCTGCGCTCATCTGGTCCTAAGTGGAGTCTCCTCGCGGCGACCTCGATAACGGCCTCTTGGTCCTCCAGCCAGGGTTTCCCCAGCACCACAGCTTCTCGGAGTCCGTCGACGACGAGCACCTCGGCCCGCGACAGCTGGTCGCGTAGGCAGATTTCGATGATCGCGGAGCCGAGCATCGTACCTGCGCCGCTGTGGGTGGCGAGTTGGAGAGTGCCTGGGTCCCGGCGCAGGTCGGCGGCTGGGACGAACTCCGGCTGCACTAGAATGTGGCTGGCGGCGATTTCCAAGAGGGCGGCCGTCGGCCGTCCATTGACTTCCACCGGAATCCTCATCAGGTGGCGGCTACCAGTGGACACCATGTTGGCAACTGGTTCGGCGTGGTGAGTCAAAATCGGGGTGGCTGTCGAGACTGCGGGGAGGTGAGTAGCAGGCCCCTCTCCCCCAGCTACTCGTTTCCCGGCTGCAGGTTCCTCCTGGGGCAGTGCTGGTGCCAGTGGAAAGTTGGCACCGGGCACGTATCTCACTGTGGCGGGTGTGGTGGTCCCAGTGGTGTCGACGTTCCTTGCATAGTGCCGGCGGGGCCGGGGTCGGTCTTCGCCCCTCCTGGTTCCGATTCTGTCTTGCCGTACTCTATGGCCCGGCGACTGGGGCCAGGACTGGCCGGTCGGTCGCTCCCGCTTTTCTGGCTTCGGAACAGTTTCTTTAGGTCGTTCTCCGCCGTCACCGCCCGGCGCATGTAAGTCTCTGCGCTTTCCCCGTGGCAGGTTTGCATGAACGGTTGCATCGCCTCGTGCAACCTCCTGGTCACGTCTGGCAGGGCATCCTGGAGCGGAGCGTCGGGCTCGATGCGCAGGAACAGCTGGAATTTCCGGGCCACGAACCCTTCCACCGCTTCTCCTTCCTTCTGCCGTTCACTGTAGAACCGGGCGACGCACTCTGCCCGAGCCTCGGCTGGTGGGAAGCGATTCTTCAGGCCACTGACGAACTCTGCCCACGGTGTCTCCATTCGCTGCCACAGGTTCTACCACTCGCGGGCCGTCTTCGTTAGCCTTCTTCCCACATGCTCTGTCCATTCGTCCTGCTGCGCCCCATACCGCTGTAGTCGCCTCGCGCACAGCGTGATGAAGTGGGTCACATCCTCCGTGTGGAGTTCGGCGTACTCCAGCAGCGTGATGTTCTGAGGGGGTATGTGCATGACTTGCCTCGCATCCCGACGTGCCTCGCCGCCTTCCAGTGCCTCGTCCTCCTCGCTCGGTCGCCGCCCGCGCCCGCTCGCGTCACCCCTGGCTGCCCGCTGGGGTGTCGGACAGATCTCTAGTCGCGGCGTCGTACCTCACCTCCCGTCCACGAGCAGTAGTCCCGGTCCAGTTCCATCTTCGTCGTGAGTGGTGTTGTGCACTCCTGGCAGGCGAACACCCCCTCTCCGAATGTCACCAGTTCCGCCGCTTTTGCGCACCGTCGGTGTCTGTTCTTCTGACAGTCCACGCATCGCGCTCCCTCCCGTCCTGTGCCGTCGCAGCGCGGCGATTCACAGTGGCCCGTCGCTGCCTCGTGAAAATCCATGTCGGGTGTGAGCCCTGCCTCTTTGTGCGTGTTTACTTCCTGATAACCCGAACACATGAAGTTCCACCAGATCTCGTTTGTGAGCAAGTCCATTTCTCGCGCTAACCCGCACATCTCGCACTTCACGTTTCGCCGCGGCAGCATTGTATCTACCGTCTCCCTGCCTCGGGCGGGTCACATGACGCGTCTTGCACTCGGTACCGTTAGCGCTGTCCCTGAGGGGAGGGTCCGGCCGGATCACAGTGGCCGCCTACTCTCTCCCTGGTCTTGTCTGCCCACGAAAAATGGCAGCTGTCCACGTGCGGAATTTGCTGCATCCTGTCTCTCACGACGTAAATTACTAGTCTGCCCCTGCACACGCGTCTCAAATTTTATATAGAAAAATTTAAAAAAAATTTTGCACTGTCCCTTTAATAGCTGAAAAAGTCCAAAGGTCCCAGGATGTTGCTGCAAAACTGGATATCAATTTGCCAAGGCGTTGGACACCATATGTCGCCGAAGAGGGGGGAGGGGGGGATTGCACATAGACAGGAAAGTATTTTTTAGGTGGAGAGTCCGAGATTTGATTTTAGTAGGGCGCCATCCCAACATGCCCAGCTGGGAACGGGGTAGAACACAAGCGATCTCAGGGCGGATGGTTCCTTGGCTAATTAATTACGCTACCCCCTGGCGGTGAATTAGAGACAGAAACACTTAAAATTTACAGGGCTCTTAGGAGACAGACTGTTCACACAATTTCGGGGAAAATCCTTAGGTTTATTTATGGCGGAAAAACGTCACACACACACACAACCGAGCACTTGAGTACTTGCTAGTCTTCACGGGTACGGGCCGCGAGTGCGTGCCTGTAACGGAGATGAAACTTTGAGAAGAAACTTGTAGACACAGAAAAACGTTGGCCGCGCAAGCTGGGCAGCTCGATGCGGAAGCGAACACATGGCGCGATTCGCGAGAGGCCCCAGAGGCCCGCGAGACCGCACGGCGAAACACAACTTGAAGCTAGCCCTCGTGGGGGGCTAGCGCTTAACCACCCGGAGTCGGCCGGTACTGTAAGTGTTACAATTACAATCTTCCACATGCGGGACACAGTGTGGAGGACGAATGACCGGGATAGTGTGTAAAGTTAACAATAATTAGAGAATAGGTTCCGGGTGCAAAAACTACAAAACGGTGACTCGAAAACTCAGTTAGCAAAAACGGATCTGCGACTTACCCCGGTCAGCGCGTCGTAAAGACTAGCCAAGCCAACATGGCGGTTGAGTCCACGCACCGGCCACACCGACGCCTGGGGTCAACTCATGTACTCATCTTAAAAACTAGAACTCACAAACAATTCACAGCATGCCAGAAAATAACTATAATTTATGTTATGAATTTAGAACCTAAAATAAAGTGTTTATCATATATCTAGGTGAGTTGTGGGGGGGGGGGGGGGAAGGAGAGAATTATGTAACCCTAAACAAACATTAATAAATTATAAGGACTCGCTGTATGGCCCTGAAAAAATAACAAAACACTAGGGAACCTGAAGGAACAGTACTTGGCTTTAATTTACGTAAATTTTGTGTCTCAAAGAAAGCTTCCCCAGAGCTCGGCAAGCAAGGGGGCGGTTTGCTCCGGGAAGAGCCGGGTCTACGGCCGGCTGTTCCATCTAGCATCCAGCGAGTTTGTCACACACAAAAATAAACACCCCCCTCCCCCCGGTAGTCCATCACACAGGCTGCTCCCTTTCCAGAGCATATATTTCACCCATGCCTTAGCTTGACGACCGGCCGGCTCACACACACCTTTTACTATGAAAACACATCACTGTGAGGAGAACAGAGGGGTTGGCCATAAGGGGGGGGGGGGTACTCGAGGTGGAACAGGCCTCCGGCGTGTTGCTACTGCTCGGACGGACGTGTGTTATGGTTTGGGCTAGGTGTGCCAGGAAGTACGACGTCAAGGCGAGTGTCCAGACCTGTTCTTCTACGACCGTGGTCTGGACACTCGCCTGGAAACTTGACCCCCTTGTTGTTTGGCTGCAATTCACGAAATTACCGATAATGCTATACATTTTTGGTGCTATACTCCGGGCAGTCGACATCAAACTCCGTCCACTTCCCTCCTACTAAGGGCGGGCCTGTATTATCATCTCCTGATAATGTTCTGAAAAAAAAAAAAACATATCTAGAAGATAGTCCAGAAAAATGTAACACGACCCTTCGATATCGCTTATCCTAGAGACTTGCTGATAGGTAATTTTTCCAGGAGTAAAATTTGTAATTGGAACAAAAATGGCGTGACAATTTGTAATGTTTGCCAAACATTAAAACCACAACAACCAAATGAAACAAATTTCAACTAAAAAGTATACAGTTGCTATGTTTTTACTACCAACTTTTGAAAATAATAACCAAGTACCTCCGAATATCTACATGATAGTTATCTGGTTATTATCCAGAGGTAGTAATACACAATGGCTTCTTATAAGTAGCTGATAGCCTATCTAGCAGATAGTAATCAGCCAGTTTTATTAGGCGGTGGTAAAGTTGGGTTCACAATTAAAAACTTAAGAATTATGACGTGTAGCTAAGAGTTGACTTAAGAAAAGAAAGTGTGTTTCTTAACGTACCGATTCGCAACAGAACTTAACAGGCCGTGTGAGGTCGTGTTGTGTGTGGGCCATGACTTAAGAAGTAACAGGTATAGCGAAATTTTATATTTTTCTGTAAGAATTAAGGGAATGAACCAATCAGAGCTTTCGGGAAGTTAAATAAACATGGTGGATATTTAAATAACATACGTTAAATACAGTGTGGTGGTGATGGGTTTGGCATATTATGAACATTTCAAGCTAAAAAATGCTGTTAAGCTTATATTTATTTTTAGTTTAATGACAGAATAGCTGTTTGAAAAGCTTTTAAAACCCCGTTTGGCTGGCGAACAACTCGTAGTATAAGTTTCGTATACACGGCATATTATTATTTATAAAAATGTTAATCTGATTTAATGGAAATTCTTGCTAAATTAACATAAATATAACATGTTCGTTACATGTACTAGTTTAGATGCTTAACACATTAAAATATCTTGTTTTGAAGTACTCTTTGTGTGAAGTGTTCGGTGGCTCTAAGGTAGGTAAAGTTTTCGTTTGCTGACCCCAAGGTTGATGGTTCAAAACTCACTTGGAGTATATATTTTTAGTAATTTAAATTTGATAATTTATATTTGCACACTACGAATAGGTGAAATTTTCTTAGGTTTATACGTGCAGCATCGGTATAATGTGATTGCCCGATTGTACGAGAACTGTTATTCAAGTAATGAACATGGAGATGCAATTTTTTATTTCTAACATATTTTTTACATTAGTATTTCATTGATATCATTCCTTGGCGATATTCTGGACAACTGGCGACGAAATATATTGAGGAATCCACAGTAATTTCACACATTTGAAGAAAGCAGAGTAGACGGGTTCTTGTTGGTTGGAATTAAGAATTAACACATTTATTATAAACTAGAATTACTTAAGACTCTTTTTCCGTGTGTGTGATAGACGCTTACTGTATAATTTTTAATTCTTAAGTTTTTAATAGTGAACTAGGCTTAATACAGGCCCTCAGTATGTTCAGGGGCTGCAGGTGCAGTGAGTTGGGCGCGTCCGCCATCTTAGATGATGTCACCGTTGCAATCTTGTATTACGTCACTTTCAAAATTTCCCAAAATTTAAAATAATTTTTAAACCATCCACCATCTTGGAATAATTGCCCCCCCCCCCCCAAAAAAAAAATTTTCAACAGTAATTTGTTTACAGGTTCTGGGGCCTGCCCACGGTCTAAGAGAAAGAGGTCTTGACACTGCGTATGCTCTCCAGCAAGAGAAAGTGACCCCTTCATGTCGCCGAGCGCTAGTAGTAATTTGGTGGAAAATTTGTCTTGTTTACATCTCACGTTTTAACATTTTTGCAATTATTTACATAAAATAATGTTAATAAGGTAGGTTGATATAGTATATACATGATCCATGTCCATAAATGTATTGGCATATGTGTGGAACTGTTTATAAAAGTAGTCTGAAGAAATATATTGTGTATTATTGTTTTAGTGAACACATTCGAACAAAAACTATATTTCGTGACCTACAAAATTTTAGAATCGTTGTAATTTGCATCTACATGTAAAATATTGAAAAATTAAATTTTATTGTTGTAAAAAAATGTGTTCCAATACAAAATTACGTTCCCATTTTTTTCTTCAATATACTACTCGCAATTCCGGTAACAACTTCACATTTTAATTTAAGACAAATCTTCCACCAAATTACTACTAGCGCTCGGCGACAAGAAAGGAGTCACATTTTATTCCTCAGTGTCAAGACCTCTACCTTCATAGACCGTGAGCCTGCCATATTTAATTTTTTTAAAGCCTAGTTTTCAATTAAAAACTTAAGAATTAAGAATTATGCAGTAAGCATCAATCACGCACATGGAAAAAAGTCTTAAGTAATTCTGGTTCGTAATAAATGTGTTAATTCTTAATTCCAACCAATAAGAACCCGACTACTCTGCTTTCTTCAAATGTGTGAAATTACTGTGGATTCCTCAATATATTTCGTCGCCAGTTGTCCAGAATATCGCTAAGGAAAAATACAAATGTAAAAATATGTTAGAAATAAAAAATTGCATCTCCATGTTCATTACTTGAATAACAGTTCTCGTACAATCGGGTAATCATATTATACCGACACTGCACGTATAAACCCAAGAAAATTTCACTTATTCGTAATGTGCAAATATAAATTAACAAATTTAAATTACTAAAAATATATACTCCAAGTGAGTTTTGAACCATCAACCTTGGGGTCAGCAAACCTAAACATTACCTATGAGCCACCAAGCACTTCACATGAGTAGTGCTTCTAAACAAGTTATTTTTATGTGTGAAGCATCTAAACTAGTGCAAGTAACAAACATGTTATATTTCTGTTATTTTAACAAGAAATTTCATTATATCAGATTAACATTTATACAAATAATAATATGCCGTGTATACGAAACAGTAAATACCTATACTACGAGTTGTTCGCCAGCCAAATTGGTTTTTAAAAACTTTTCAAACTGCTATTCTGTCGTTAAACTAAAAATAAATATAAGCTTAACTGCATTTTTTAGCTTGAAATGATCATAATATGCCAAATCCATCATATATAGCACCACACCGTATTTAACATATATTATTTAAATATCTGCCATGTTTATTTAACTTCCCGAATGCTCTGATTGGTTAATTCCCTTAATTCTTACGGAAAAATATAACATTTCGCTATACCTATTACTTCTTTTAAGTCATGGCCCAAACACCACACAACCTGTTAAGTTCTGTTGCGAATCGGTCGTTCGGAAACACACTATCTATTCTTACGTCAGCTCTTAGCTACACGTCATAATTCTTAATTTTTTAATTGTGAACCCAGCTTTAGTTCCTGCAAATTTTCAATAGCCATTTGTTTACATCTTCTGGAGGCCGCCATATTTAATTTTTTAAAATTCCCGCCAAGCAATTTACTTGGTCGATTAATAGATTATATTTAGTTCTAAGAACGACCACCAAGGACACTTCTTTGACCCGCCATTTTTGTTTCTTATTTACTCATTTGAATCGACTCCACCAGTATACATATGTGTTTAAGTACAGTGTGTAACGTACTATAGGAAATACTCTAACCAATATCACCAATATTATTTTTTTTAATGCATGCCTCAAGGCAGTGAGATAGACAAGTCCTGACATGCATGATATGTCACCATATTAATTGGTTTTCATTTTGTGCAATAATTATTGTCTATTATTTCTTTCAATTTATTATTTATTGTGATTAAGATGTTGCTGACCTACCTCCCTCTCCTTTTACCTGGGCTTGGGACCGGCAACACTACTATTCTAAAGTATTGAAAGCAGGGTTACTACACCAAAACAAACAAACCACTATATACAGAATACATTCGTTGAAGACACTAACAGAAACGGAAAAAATTGGATCTCAACGCTGAAACTTACAACCCAAAAACTATATACGACACATACTCTCTGAACAAGATATACACAAGTCAAAATAATCTCCCATGAGATGACAAAAATCCAAAGTATTTACACAAACAGTCATTATCAATAGAACTATATACAACCAGTTGGTATTAAAGAATTTATCCGTTGTATCCATGGGGAAGAGTGCAAATATTGTCCTCAGAGATGGCTCATTTGTCATCTTCCCAGGACAGAGCCAACTTGTTGGTACATTCCTTGAAGACTACATGTTGGTGGGACTTTATACTGCGTACCTTAACACATTTCTTGTTCAGCTCATTTAGAACAGTCTTGTAGTCCTCAAATGTAAGTTTGTTTTTCATCACACATTTCTGTACTCCCTTGGCCTCTTTGAAACTTTGTTATTGCATCGGTACATATACATTTTTGCATGCAACCCCACAAATTCAGTCATCTCCCTGCAACACTCATCCTTAAACTTCCCTCCCCCCCCCAACCATTTTGTTGATGGGGGAGTAGCATTGGTGAGAAGGATGGTGTCTGCTGGTGTCAAACTCGGATATGAAGGTAGGGTCTGCTGCTAAGTCACTGTAGAAATCATCCGTCTGGATCTGGTAGATAAAGGAGTCAGTGTTCATGTAGGCCAGCTGGAGTCTGTCACCGTAACGAACCTGCATTATGTCGTAGTGGAGCCTATACATGAGGTTCTTGGAAAGCTCGAGGACTGTGAAACCAGTGTAAATCGGTTTTTTCAAACATTAATGTCTCCTTCTCCATCAAATAGAGATGATCTGAATAAATTTTGCGACACTTGAAGGTGGGCTTAGCAATTCGTTTCTTCACTCTCCTCTCTTTGCATACCATTTCCATTACTCAATGTTTCCTTTTATTTTCCATTAATTTTCAGAGAGTAGCATTGTTCATTAATGTATAAAAATCCTTCTCGAAATCGGTTTTAGCAGCAGTATGTTTCTCGGTGTTGAGGTCAATGTAGGGCTTCAACCTCGCCTTTTAAACGAACTGCAGGATTCTGTGAACTTTCGTTAGTTTGAGACCATGTACCATAGCCTGCTTCAAGATAATGTAATGTACTATGTAGTGCTCATCAACTTCGTATGCTTTGATCCGGGAGGACACTTATTCACAGGGAGGAAAGGTAGGTCCTTTTGAACATTATGTAGCTTCTCAGGATATGCAATATCCACCTCCAGAATACACCCGATGTTACCATCATCAGGCATGGCTTACACATCAAATCGCCATCAACCCAATGAAAGTCACTTTTAAGGAGGGTAAGTGACATTGCCCAGCCGTAAAGATTATTGGCATCCACATATTGGAGAAACAACGATGGTTGGAGAGGATTATATGTTGATTTATCATACTAGTTGTTTGCCTCGCAGTGCCTCTTCACACATTGTGCCACACCTCCCCTTATTCCTTGTTTCAATGAAGATATACATATCGTAATCAGTAATAAGTTCCAGCTCGACTTTGGTCTTCTTTAACATGGCATCGAATGAAAAGTCCGGCGCACTGATGTAACAGATGCAGTCCAAGCCATAGGTTTTGAAGTACAAGGACCTAAAGTTCTCGAAAACATCACTCAAGAGTTGCACATCTGTCTTGAGGTATATATCACTGCATTCCTCAAGAGTCTGGCAGTTGAACTTTAACCATACTTTCTGTGCATGTACGTAGTCTGTGTCAGTAATGTTAGGATCTGTCAGCAAGTTATAAAAGTCTTCTTTGGCTGGTAGCTGAGGCTCAGCAAGTTTTTCCCAACCAGTAATGTAATCTTAGGTAATCACTCCCTTTCTGGTGACAAACTCAAGGTCATCCGGGACAAAGAACTTCCTTGTGTTCTTGAACTCAGATGCAGGAAGGTTCTCGACGAGGGTGGCAAGACTACTACTCATAAATCTGAAAATGTCTGAACTGTAGTGTGAATATTTCACCCAGAGACTTTGTAAACATAATAAGCTTTTCTTCGGTGTGGGGTATAATGAAGATATCGATATTGTCACAGGCCAGCTGCTTAATAATAAAGTTCTCATCGTAACTCAAATTGTGGAACAGTACAGGTAACCTTTTTAGGCGACGACAGAGTTTGTTGCACTCATTACATGAAGGTCCCAGATATTTTCCCGTGAAATGACAGTGGTCATGGACTTAATGGTTCGTCTTCGTGAAGGTGGTAGAGCAGTAGCAGCATTCCTCAGCAGATAAATTAAACAGCAATCCAAGATTGCTCAGAGGCTTCATGGGCTCACTAACACCATATATGTCTTTCACCTTCTTCCCAATATCCACAATGGTCTCCATGAATTTCTTGTCTGTACTTTCTCCTCTATAAAGTATGGGCTTTGTTGGCAGACATGTAGTTTTCGCAGCTGGAATTACATCTTTGTCCACGTGTACATGGTGCTGGTAGGCATCTGTGTACGATTTCTCTGGATCTGGCTGACGGGTTCAAGCATGGCTTCAAAGTCGCCATACATGGCAATAGGAAGCTTGCGGTGATTCTTGAACTTCATTGTAGGTCACCGTCCATTTTTCTCATGCTGGGGCATCTCCACACGAACTGGAGCATGAGGCTTGCAGTAATTTAAATGCTCTTCTAGGCACTGCTCGCCTGTAAGTCCTGATATATGAAACTGTTCATCAGAAGACTTGAAACAGCGCTTGCATACATGTATTACACCACAATGAGCAGTTAACTGTGAACGAACCAGGCGAGAAAAGTTTGCTATGTACATGTTAACGCCTACTACCTCGGGTGGGATCGGGATAGCGAACTAAGCTGTTGATGTGAGTGATTGGGTGCCAGCAATACTCCCCTAGGTACTGCACTTCGAGACTCTTAGGCCTCAGGGTGTGGTTTGTTCGGTGTGTTCGGTATCCCACCCGACGCGTTGATGGGAGTGATCTAAGCCACTTAACGATGGGTGATTGAAAGCCACTTAACGCGCGGCGCGTTGATGTGTGTGATTGAGTGGTGAAAGAACTTGAATGGATTAACACATATGACACTGAATATACCAGAACTACACACTTACTGGATGTTGGCCCCCAGTACGCCTGATAACTTACGTTGCCTATACTAGCAATATTAGGTGTCTAGAAATTATGTAAACAGTATTTTACTTACAGATGATTTATTGCGCTTACGGTACATAGTGCCAAAATAATGTCTGAATTACGCATGCAGCGAGGTAAACGTAGTGATGCGGCCCTTGCAGTAACAATAACCCTAAAGCACACAAATGTGCAAGTGATAGTGAACTTTGCGTAGTGACTACGACCGGCTGGTATATCGCACGTGGTTGGTGAGTGATCAGC
>PNEQ01041443.1:20806-36777 GCA_003012365.1 Medauroidea extradentata
CCTTAAGCAGCGAGGGACTGGCGGCCACTATGATGGACCGTCAGGTTCACTTGGAAGCTGGCGTAGAGAGTTGAGTTGCGGTGAGCACGTGCCTAACTAACGTGTCACAAGGCAGCCGTTCCCGTGCACGTTGTAGTGTGGTAGGGCTCTACAAGTGATGTTAGCGGTACAGTGCGAAAACTGTGGCGAGCTATGCTAGACTGGTGGTGGGGTGAGTGGCACATAACACAATGCACACAGAGTGATGCTCTCAACGAGATGAATTGCGCGAGTGTGTGATAATGAAATGAATTTACAACGTACTGCTCACATGTATGCTGAACACAATGGCGGTGTCATAACCTGCACGTGGTCGGTCACAAAAACATGAATTACGCCCTTAAAATGTTACACAAATACAAAATAACCTTAGCAACGTGTCTGCAAAATTATGCTGAATAAAACAATACCAAAACGAACCTCGTATGGTGAAGGATGAGTGCCGATGTCTCCCGATACAAAAGTCCCTAACAACGTGGCGGTGATAATGCCGATGCGGTGTTTAAATTAAAAAATACCAAAAATGGTCACAATTATTAAGTTAAGCAGATGTGCAATGCAATGGTGAATATCTGGTAACGTGTGCTAAGCAAAGGTGAACCGGTATACTAACGAGACTATTGAAAACTAACAATCAGTGAAACAAAAGATGAAGAGCACACGGACAGCACCTTACCTCTCCAGAAGACTTTGACAAACTGCCACAAGGAAGGCAACCGCTAGGGGCTCCTTGCCTCGCTACGGGGTTTACACACTTCTGGTACCTTGTGCACGTGAAATATTAATATTAATACCTTACGAAAATGGCACACACTAAATTACATAATAAATTACGTTACATATTTTGCCGATAGTGAATGATGCATTTATAAATGTCTGCTGAAAACATGAAAGTGAACATAGTGAACATGGTAACCCTTGGTGGCCTTCGGCACATACTGTACACTGCTGTTTGATACACAATACACTTCACACTAAATGATTTGGCATGCATATACACTGGGGTTGCGGAATGATTATGGGAGAGTCTGAGAATGCTTTTGGGTGGGTGGAATAGGACACACTTGCACCGTTATGGGCTTAACCCATACGCTGGCCCTGCGACCGGCGTCAAGCGACCCCTCCTGCGGAGACCATGACGGCACTGCCAAGTCACCTCCACTCTTCGCTGACCTGCCCGGGCTTGAACTGGCACCTTTGTCCGCGGACAGACAGGACATGGACGTGGGGGCAACCCGACTCGCCTCCGTTGAGGTGGTGATGGCTCCTCTGTTGAGTCTGGTGTGGGTGGTGCAAGTGGGGCTCTCTACACCGTTTGCGTCCCCGTGGTGGTCATGCTGTGTTGACAGCCCGTCTGCGTACTGCCTGTCGTGTGCGTCTTGGCGTTGCATCATGCTCTGTGGTTGAGTCCTGGTGCGCGCATTGACACTGACTGCACTCTGCGGGCTGAATCCTCTGAAGTCTGACCCTTTGGTTGTGTTAGGGTGCCCTACTGGCGTGAACCCTAGAAATGGTGACGTGGTTAGGCTGATGTTGTTGCTCTCGGTGCACTGTGGTATGTGTCTTCGGGGTGTGGAGTGAATGTCCGGTTGGAAGCCCTGAATGGAGGGGTTGCGTCACTGTTATTGTGGAATGAGTGTTGATTCACCTGACTATGAACACCCTCATCTACTGACTGCACTGACTGATTTACGGGCTGTTTGACTGGGGGTTGACATGGTTGTGTGGTTACACTTGTTGTGACGCCTTTTGCTATACGGAGATCGTCCCTGTGTTTCTTTGCGATGCATCGCTTACTGATGTTTACCAGGTATGTGTTCTCACTCAATTTCTTGGTTACCTTAACCGGTCCCAGCCATCTGGGTGCTAGGCCAGCGCTGAAGTTGGCTTTGGCTGTGGAGAGGGGGTTCTCTCGAACGTAAACCTGCATTCCTGCCTCTAACATCTTGGGTGGATGCTTGCTGGTGGGTACCCATTTTTGTAGGTAGGTCCGTTGATGTTCGTGCGCCTCTGCATGGATTTTTGCCTGGTGGTTGGCGATCCTTTCAGGCGTGACTGTCGGTTCTTCTCCTAGTCCTCCCGCTGCACGAAGTTCCCGCCCTTGTACCATCTCTGCAGGGGTTTTCCCTGTCGCGGCGTTGGCTCTGTTGCGTATGCAGAATAATATAGTGGGGATCAGTTCAGCCCAGTTGGTATGATCTTCTCCTAGCCTGACCCTGAGTTGCACCTTTATCTCCTGATTTCTTCTTTCTGTTGGGTTCGCCCTGGGATGGTAAGAGGGTGTGGTTAGGTGTTCAACCTGCCAATGCGTGCAATGGTCTCTCCAGCGTCTGCCAATGAATTGGGTCCCGTTGTCTGTCAGCAACTGCGTGGGAAAGCCCCACCTAGGGAAAAACTCCTTATCGAGGATGTTGGCAATGGTGTTTGTTTTGGTGTTGCTCACTGGAAATGCCTCTACCCATCTGGTGAACAGATCGGTAATAACCAACAAAAATCGTTTGACTGTCCTGGTGCGGGGATATGAACCCATGATGTCTAGTGCCACTGTTTTGAATGCGGTGTCAGCTTGACGTGGTTGATGTGGTGCATCTCCGTCCGATCGCCTGGCCTTCCTCGTATTGCAGGTTATGCACTCCCTTACGTACGTATGTCCCTACTCATGCCTGGCCAATGAAAGTGTTTGTTTACATTGCGTCTGGTCTGTTCTGCACCTGGATGTCCCGCTGCCTGGCTGTCATGGGCGTACTGCAACACCAGCTGTCTTCGTAAGGTTGATACGAATGTCCTCCAACGCTCCCTCGGGCCTGGTAAGCGTGCCTGCACTTCCCCGTCCAGCACTCTCCACCGTTCTACTGTGTTCTGTGCGCAATTCTGACGGTACCCTGCAGCTTCTGGTGACGTGATCTGACTTTGTAACACTGCGCGCATGACATCTCCGGCCGTGAGTGATGGCAATGTGTCTGAACTGGTGGCAGTGATGCGCTGTACTGCGGGTAGCGTCCTCCCCCTACTAATGCTGTTCCTCTCTGGTGGTAACACTCCCTCCCATTCTACCTCGTCATGCACCATCCCGTTTACATCCGGGTTGCGCGATAGGGCATCTGTTAGTTCGTTCGCCTCCCCAGCTACGTGCTCTACCGTGTAGTCGTACTCTTGCAGCATTAAGGCCCAGCGGGCGAGCTTGCTCTTGCCGTTGTGCATGATCTTGAGCCACAGTAAACATCGGTTGTCTGTACGTAGCGTGAAGTGACGACCCTGTAGGTATGGACGGTACCTGCGTAAGGCATGAACAATGGCTAAATACTCTTGTTCGTTGACGTGGTATTTTCTCTCTGTCGTGCCAAACTTTGCACTGTGGTAGCTAAGTATGTACCTGTTTCCGGATGTGTCGGTCTGGTACAGTACGGAGCCTACTCCCTCCTGACTTGCGTCGGTTTGTACTACTACTGGAAGTGCGGGATCAAATCGTGCCAGATGTTTACAATTTCTGAACGCCTCTTTAATGTTATTGAATGCAGCCTCGGTTTCCGCGGGCCACACTAGTTTCTTGTTGCCTGACGAAACTGCTGTGATTGGCGCTGTGATTTGTGCAAAATTTGGAATGAATTCTCTGAGCCAATTAATTAAACCAAAATACTTTCTGACTTGTTACCGTGTTCATGGTGTTGCTGCGTCCTGAATTTTGATGAGTTGTTTGGGGTCTGGTTCATGCCCATAGGGTGTGACGTAATGGCCTAAAAACCCTAGTTTCGTCATTCCTAGTTTGCATTTCCCTGTGCTGCACGTAAGTCCGTGTTGCTCTAAGCGCTCAAATATTAAGCTGAGGTGGTGTAGGTGTTCGTCCCAATTGCGTGACCATACTAGTACGTCGTCTAGGTATGCTACTGTGAACTCGTTGGTGTAGCCATCTAACACTTTAACCATGAGTTTTTGGAAGGTGGCAGGTGCACATTTTAAACCAAAAGGCATAGCAACGAACTGAAATCTGCGTCCGTCAGGGGTGGTGAATGCAGTCTTTTCCCTAACTTGCGGCCTGATTGGAATTTGCCAATACCCTGACTTCATGTCCAACGCCGAAAACACTGCAGCTGGCCCTAACGTGGTTAACGTGTCTTTGAGGTATAGCACCGGTGGTGGTAAAAGTCAACAGTAACTCGATTGAGTGACAAAAATCGACACAAAACCGCCATTCCCCGGTCTTCTTGGGTGCAAGGGTGATGCAAGAGTTGTACAAGCTGTTGGTGGGCTCAATGACATGTTCACTCAACATTTCACGTACCTGTGTGTTGATGACATTGTGGAAGTAGATACCTGGGTCTCGTGGCTTGTCGTACACTGGCTCATCATGGGTGGTCAGGATGGCGTGCTCTGCGGCTGTTGTGCGGTGCAGTGGCCCCTCCTGGTTGAACACAGTGGCGTACTGCTGCAGCAGCTGTTGGACTGCGGCCTGGTGTCGTGGTGGCACCTCGTGGTCGAACTGCTCCTGCTCTACCGGTGGTGCGGGAGTGGGTTGCGGTGCTCCGACGGTGTAGATGGTCCAGCGTCCTTTGGTCCCGATGTGTAACCGCCCCAGGTGTGGTTCGATCACAGCATGGTTGTCTCGTAGCCATGGCATCCCCAATATCAGTTCCTCACACAAGTCCGGTACACACAACACTTCCGCCCTTGTCCACAGTTCCCGCACTCCTATGTTGACACTCGCAACACTAGTTGCCTGTCCGCCCTGTTTACGGGTTGCGAACTGTAGGTTACATGGTGGGTATCTTGTGGTGACATGGGATAGTAAACCACCGCGCACGAAGTTGTGGCTTGCAGCGGTGTCTACTAAGGCGGTGACTGTTCTCCCCTCCAACTCTACGTGCACACACTTGGTACAGTTTGGCACCCGTGTTGGCTACATGTTGCGGTGAGGTTGGCGTGGATGCCTGGTTGCCAACCTCCCTCTCTAGTTTCCTCGCTGGTGACGTGTGGGGTTGTTTGGGGCACTCACTATGCCAATGGAACATCCGGCCGGGGCAGTAGCGACATGGTTCATTCAGCCTCCGCGTGCCTTGCTCGTGTGGTTGTTTCGGTGATACCAGTGGTTGTCGTGGTGGTGGTGGTGGTTGTTGTTGCCTCAGCGCGGTCGGTGGTGTGGGGGGTGGTCGAGTTTGTTGTTGCCCACTGCTTCCCTGCATCGTGTTCGACCGGTGTATGGTGTTTGCGTTGACATCTCGCTCGTACTCACGTGCCTCTCGGATGAAATGTTCAATGGCATGGCGTGAAATTACCCTTAGATACGGCCTAATGGTTGGTGATGCTAGCGTGACAACTATTTCCAACACTTGCTATACGGGTGTGCCTGGGTACACCCTCTTGAACAATCCGACCTTACGTTGCGTGAATTCCTCAATTCCCTCCTTCTCCTTCTGCTGTTCGTGATACAAGTTAGCACTGTTCCGGATGTGATCGGTATTGGTCTCGAATCTGTTGCGTAATCGGGTGCAAAATCCCTCCCACGTGACGTGATAATTACGAGCTAAATTCTACCACTGAGCTGCTGCTCCGCGAAGTCGGCTAGCTGTGACTTCCGTCCAATCGTCTGGGTGAACCCTGTGCCTCCTGAGTTTACTCTTGCACACCGACAGGAATGCTCGCGGGTCTCCCGCCTCGTTCCCTGCGAAAGTTGGTAGTAAAACTGCTCCATCTGGCCCTCTTAGACCCTGCATAGAACACGCGTTACCAGATTCTAACTGTTGCTCGACTTTACATGGAATGTTTACAATGTTCGGTTTCTGCCCTAGGTTAGTCGGTCTACACATGTGACAATTGAAAATACCGTCCCTATATGTCCTGTACTCATCGTGACTCATGCACCGTGTGTGTACCCACGCAAACACTCTTGACATTCTGCCCACTGCTTACCTTGACTGTCGCACTTCTCTCGTGTGCATCTCTGCGTTGGTGATGTTGGCAGGTCCGTATTGTCCGGTATGCACTGACACAGGATCAGGTCCCAGGTGTTGTGGTCCAGCAGATTGATGTGCTTGGTGCGGGTGCACTTGCTGCATCTGTCTGTGAGCGTATCACTGCAGGCTTACGTCTTGTCGTCCATCCCGGTTGTCACGACCTCGTACCACGCGGTTGGTAGGCCCTGCTGAAGGGTGTCACGCACATGCCCTTCCGCAGTACGTGTCGGTGTGACTGTCGCGTAGGACCGCGTGACGTCACTGTCCCAGCTTCCACAGCTCACGCTGGCAACGTCCAGCACGCCCGATTTGCGGGCGCGCCGCGATGTTCGGCCTAACGTACCCTATGCACACGTTGCTGTCTATGCTTCTCTAGGCTTCTCTCGGGAAAGCTGCCTGCCGTGGTATTGATGAGAACACACAAGCCCCACTTGGGAAAGCCACTTAACGCCTACTATCTCGGGTGGGATCGGGATAGCGAACTACGCTGTTGATGTGAGTGATTGGGCGCCAGCAATACTCCCCTAGGTACTGCACTTCGAGACTCTTAGGCCTCAGGGTGTGGTTTGTTCGGTGTGTTCGGTATCCCACCCGACGCGTTGATGTGCGTGATTGAGTGGTGAAAGCACTTGAATGGATTAACACATATGACACTGACTATACCAGAACTACACACTTACTGGATGTTGACCCCCAGTACGCCTGATAACTTACGTTGCCTATACTAGCAATATTAGGTGTCTAGAAATTATGTAAACAGTATTTCACTTACAAATGATTTATTGCGCTTACGGTACATAGTGCCAAAATAATGTCTGAATTACGCACGCAGTGAGGTAAACGTAATGATGCGTCCCTTGCAGTAACAATAACCCTAAAGCACACAATAGTGCACGTGATAGTGAACTTTGCGTAGTGACTACGATCGGCTGGTATATCGCATGTGGTTGGTGAGTGATCAGTGTGGAGCTGGTGTACGAGGTGAGTCTACGACACCAGAAGGTGCACCTCCTTAAGCAGCGAGGGACTGGCGGCCACTATGATGGACCGTCAGGTTCACTTGGAAGCTGGCGTAGAGAGTTGAGTTGCGGTGAGCACGTGCCTAACTAACAAGTCACAAGGCAGCCGTTCCCGTGCACGTTGTAGTGTGGTAGGGCTCTTTAAGTGATGTTAGCGGTACAGTGCGAAAACTGTGGTGAGCTATGCTAGGCCGGTGGTGGGGTGAGTGGCACGTAACACGCTGCACACAGAGTGATGCTCTCAGCAAGATGAATTGCGTGAGTGCGTGATAATGAAATGAATTTACAACGTACTGCTCACATCTATGCTGAACACAATGGCGGTGTCATAACCTGCACGTGGTCGGTCACAAAAACATGAATTACGCCCTTAAAATGTTACACAAATACAAAATAACCTTAGCAACGCGTGTGCAAAATTATGCTGAATAAAACAATACCAAAACGAACCTCGTATGGTGAAGGATGAGTGCCGATGTCTCCCGATACAAAAGTCCATAACCACGTGGGGGTGATAATGCCGATGTGGTGTTTAAGTTAAAAAATACCAAAAATGGTCACAATTATTAAGTTAAGCGGATGCGCAATGCA
Organism: Medauroidea extradentata; assembly: GCA_003012365.1. NCBI lineage: Eukaryota > Metazoa > Arthropoda > Insecta > Phasmatodea > Phasmatidae > Medauroidea > Medauroidea extradentata. The sequence goes on from PNEQ01041443.1 coordinate 28,404, forward strand.
ATGGTGAATGTCTGGTAACGTGTGCTAAGCAAAGGTGAACCGGTATACTAACGAGACTATTGAAAACTAACAATCAGTGAAACAAAAGATGAAGAGCACACGGACAGCACCTTACCTCTCCAGAAGACTTTGACAAACTGCCACGAGGAAGGCAACCGCTAGGGGCTTCTTGCCTCGCTACGGGGTTTACACACTTCTGGTACCTTGTGCACGTGAAATATTAATATTAATACCTTACGAAAATGGCACACACTAAATTACATAATAAATTACGTTACATATTTTGCCGATAGTGAATGATGCATTTATAAATGTCTGCTGAAAACATGAAAGTGAACATAGTGAACATGGTAACCCTTGGTGGCCTTCGGCACATACTGTACACTGCTGTTTGATACACAATACACTTCGCACTAAATGATTTGGCATGCATATACACTGGGGTTGCGGAATGATTATGGGAGAGTCTGAGAATGCTTTTGGGTGGGTGGAAAAGGACACACTTGCACCGTTATGGGCTTAACCCATACGCTGGCCCTGCGGCCGGCGTCAATGTAATGCTTGTTTTCTTCATTGGAAATGAGGAACAGGTCGAAATGCTGAGACTTATCTTCTTGCAAACACGCACATGAGCATCTTTATCATCCTCGTTTAGTATATACACATTTACAGTCATATCAGGTTTATTCTTCTCAAATAGTTTACTGTAATTGGTACACACGTATCAGGTATTCTAGACCATCAAAATCAAATTTCTTCTCCAGGTTATGGTAGTGCTCGTTGACACGCTCAGGGTTCCATCCTTCCACAAAGCGAGTAAGAACCCCAGAATTAACATTTGGTTGAGCCAACGTTGGCACACAACATTGGCTCAACACTGAAATGTCACGTGAAACAATGTAGGCTCAACTGCGATTTTAGGTTGTATTCTTACTCATTTCCTACATTGGCCTAACGTCACTGGCTTGTTGAAATTGTGTGTGTAACATATGTAATGCCAACCATTTACCAACATTGGGCCAACATTTCTCTACAAAAATTCTCTCAAAATTGACTCTACAAATGTTAAATTAAACACAATATTCAAAAATTTTTTTTTTTTATTTTCGGAGTTCTTGTGGGTTACACAAATTATTAAAAAAAAAAAAAAAAAAAAAAAAAAAAAAAATTTCGAATAGAATAGAGGTAGATTCGAACCACAGTCCGATATTGTGTTGAAGTCCTTGTTACTAGAAGTCTGTTGCCTTACCAATTGCTACATGCTGCAGCATGTTGACTTCCGATATTTGGAAGTCAAATATGTATTTAATAGTTAAACTTGCAATAGCAAAGAAAGATGTACCTTTTGCTAATGATATGTTTTCTAACAATGCTAATGTTCAGCCAACCTACATACCAAATCTTTTCAGTGGTTGGCCTACTGTGGGGTTACACAGTGTTAACCCTACGTAAAGGTGCATACCTACTGCCAGCGGTGTGTTTACAAACTGGTACCTAACAATTAACTAAGAAATTAAAATTTACAAAAATACTGTCTCTAATATTGTCTTGCATTTTCTAATCTAATAGAGTTCTTTTTAGAAAGAAACACAATTTTTGTCACTGAGGGAGTCTGTTTACAAACTTGTTGCCAATGTCAGCCAACTTTCAAACAAAAGACATTCCGTGGTTTGCATAATGTGGGTTATACAATGTAGGACCAAATTTACTGAAAATAACTTTTACCTAACCGTTATAAACTAATGTGTTGTTTCAGCAATGTTGGTTCAATGTAAAATTACGCATCTCACATCAACAGTACGATTAGCAACTTGTTACCAATGCTCAGCCAACCTACACACAAAAGATTATGGTTGTCACAATGTGGGTAACGCAACGTTGAACCAACATACTGGGAACATCATACTATCCAATAGTTGGATTTCCAACATTGTTCCAACGTGTAACCAACAGAGCAAAAATAACATAATATTATTTTTTTTAACTAAGTAACATTATTATGTTATAAACTTGAATGATTGGTTGTACTGTAAATCATGATTTTGAACTCTTTGTGTAGGATTTTGGTTTTGCAATGTTAGTCCACTAAACCCCAACAGTATGTTTACGTACGTGTTGCCAACATTAAATCCACAAAATTTAAATAACAATATTTTGGTCTTCCAAAATGTTCAGACATTTTCTACATTAATATGGACTAATTATTTTCAGAATGTTGCAAATCCATTGCAATAATAATACATTTTCGAACATATCTGTTGGCATGCTACGTTGCTCCAATGTTGGATTTATGTGTGTTTTCCAACACAACGTAATGCCAACAGCTCCAACCAATTTTCAACTTTGGCCCAACATCTGTTGATACTGGTGCTACGTTGGGCCAACTTTGTATTTACGCGTGCTTTCCAACACAATGTATTGCAAAGATTAACAACTGGCTACCAATGCTCAACTTACTTTCGTACTCAAGGTTTTCTGTGGTTGGCATAATGTGGGGTATGCAATGTAAGGCCAACGTACTGGTACAACTTATAACCAATAGTTGGATTTACAACATTGAGCCAACATTAAACCAACTAAATAATTACCACATAAAATTTGTTATTTTAATAAAACTCCACAATCATTTCACAAACTTAAATGGTGAGTAATCTCCTACATTAAAAACTTATCTCAAAATCTTTGTGTAAAATGTTTATGTTGTACGGTTGGCCCAATGTAATTATACAGCCCAAACCCCAACTGTGTGTTTGCCATCTTGCTGCCAACATTCAACTAACAATATTCAAATAACAAAATTTTGATCTTCCAGTGTGTTAATATATTTCCTGAATTATTTTAACCATTTTCAAAATGTTGCTGATTTACTGCAATAATAATCTGTATTTAAACATTTTTGTTGGCATACTACCTTTGGGCCAACGTTGTATTTACGTGTGTTTTCCAACACAACGTATTGCCAATGGTTCCAACCAATTTTCACCGTTGGCCCAACGTTAGTTGCTACTGGCCCACTTGAAACACTTGTTGTCTTCTACATTCTTAGGGTTGATTATGGACTTGTTGTTTTTAACACTATGACAGCTGATGGGTACTTATCTAGAAGTTAAACGTTTAATTGGAACAAAGATGGCGTCATATACATTTATTACTCACAAAGTTGAGGTTAGGATCTCAGTTCACAAAATGGAGACCTATAATAAGTCTTGTTGACTGCAGAAAACGTAATATAAATTCCGAGATTATTATTAATTATGTAGATATTTCAGCTTTAATTTATCATGTTATGATTTATTTTGGTTTCGAAGCGATTTCATTTTTTTTTTCGAAGTGATTATTAACACTATTTTTTAACTACTTTATTTTAACCAGTATGTATTGTGTTGCATGCATGAATTATAAAATTAAATTTACCTGGGTCCATTACTTTATTTTATACCTATATTTTAATCAATAATTTACTTAATGATGATGGTAAACATGAGAAAGTGATAATTTGTAATATTCGCGAAACCTTAAAACAACAACACAGACTTAAATGGGCAATGGTTACCTCAATTTTTAAAGAAAGGTGACCGTCTGTGTGCAGCTATTACAGGCCAATCTCTCTGCTCACTGCATTTTCGAAAGTAATTGAATAATTAATTTATGTAAGATTATTACGACATTTTGAGAAACACAATATCCTATAAAATTTCCAGTATGGTTTTAGGAAAAACACTTCAACAAATGATGCAGTTTTCAAACTGATTAATTACCATTTTTAACGCATTAGATAAAAGTTCGCCAACTATTGGAATTTTCTGTGACCTTACAAAAGCATTTGTGTAAACCATAACTTGCTCACAGACAAATTAAAATTTTATGGAGTCACTGGTATAACTAACGAGTTACTGACCTCATACCTTTCAGGGAGACAGCAACAAGTACATGTCAAAGATAAAACAACTTCTTTTTACTCAAAACCTGGTAAAATAAAATATGGTGTACCACAAGGCTCAATCTTAGGCCCATATATTACTATTCCTGGCATACATAAATGACCTTCCATGTTCCTATTCACCTGAAAAGCTTCCTTGGACCCTTGCAGCTTCATCATCCACAATGAGTTGTCGAAAAGCTTGAACCAGATCTGTCTTGGCGAAGATAGTGCCATCATTCAAATTTATTACCAGTTGGCTCACTGGTGGAAAAGGGTAAAGGTCATGTTTCAATGCCTTAGTAAAGAAGCCTTTGTAATCACCACAAATCCTCACCTCTCCACTTACTTTGCTTGAGTAAGACAATTGGTGTGGCCCATTCTGCATGCCTAACTGCTGTATGCACCACTTGTGTAACAAAACGCTCTATTTCCTTTTCCACCTTTGGTAGGAGGGCGAAAGGAACAGGTCGAGGTTTCATTCGCAGCAGTTTGACTGCTGTGTCCAACTGGAAATGGACAGGTAGACTCGTGTACCTCCCAAGTTATCTGATAAAAACACATCAGAAAAATTCTTTATGACATCTTTGCAAACCACACTTTTGGCTAAGACCACCTTTACATCTATTCCTAATGCAGTCATCCAGCTCTTGCCTATAAGAGATTGTCTCGTACCTTTACTAATAGTTAAAGAAAGGGTATAGAACTGTGTGCCATATCTGTACTCTGACATTACATGAACCAAGAGTAGCAATTATATTTTTGCTGTAGTCTGGCAGCACACACAATGGTCTAGTTAGTTTGGGAGGATGACGAGGAAAAATTTCCTGGAAAGATGACTCATTTATACTCGATAGCCCTACCCCGTGTCCAATTCCATTTTGACTGCATAGTTATTTACTTCTACAGTGGTGTATAACTCAGTTGTTCCAGCAGGTCGAGCATGGTTCATTTAGTCATAACGGTGGTAACTCCTACGTGTCGGTGTAACGACGCTACTGTCATGACAGCTGCGCGATAATGCGAGCATGGATCGTCGCGTCGTAATACTTCTGTCAAAGTTACTAATGAACGACGGTTCCAAAGAGGAATATATGCAGAGGTTGGTAGGAAAGTTGCAGCAGTGACGTGTTATTTTCGTGTGTTCAGAATCTGTTTTACAATTTCAGCCAATAGAAAACCTCTGTGAACATAAAAATTGAACAGCTGTAATGAGAATGACTTATCCTGTATTTTTATTTACAAGTGGCACGCTTAGCCAAAATTTTTATTCACAAGTGACACTTTAAATTATAAAGGTGTGAACAGAACTTGAAGAAACTATGGTCAAGTGGCGATATTCTGTGGCAGTTTTGTAGGGTTTGCTGTTAATGTTAATTTCATGAGTCAGTGTATACATCACTATAGTAGTTGTGTTGCTGTGGAAATAGAAACACCAGCACTTGACTATATGAGCAATGTTAAATAAAACATGTTAAATAAAGCTTAACATAATTTTTAACATTTAAGTACATAACGTATAATTTTTAAGTCTACGTATGGTTTGCTACGACAAAATTATTTTCTGTTAGAGCAATTATAATAAATAACAGAAGACTATAACTACTATACTCCTGCCAATAAAAAAATTACTTTACATTTGAAGAAAATATATATTTTGTGGTCTCCTTTACCATGCCACCAGAGGGGGACTGGATTTATTTACTTGGACATACTCCATTGCTAAATAAATGACTGTTAAAAGAAAACTAAAAATAATACAAGAAAACATAAATAAGCAGAGTATGCTTTAGTCATCAGGATACATACACAACATGAAATTCCAAAACTGGAATCTGGTCAGATAAAAACAATGAACAAACAGAAAATAAAAGAACAAGAATATAAAAATAGCTAAGTTGACATGCGACACAACGATGAGACGAGACAAAAACACAAACAGAAATACAACAAAACAACGATGAGACTAAACAAAACACAAATATGTCGGACACAAACATAAAAAACAACAAATGACACAAATGATGAGACGAAACAAACACAGTAGTTTTCCAAACAGTCAGTATAAACGACGTTTCGGGAACTGGAATCTGTTCCCGTCATCAGGTAGGTCCCATGCACCGGCCCCACCGACGCCTGGGATCAACTCAGTACTCTTCTTAACACTAAAACAACACTCAACCCTTTGAACACGTGCCAGAAAAATATAATAATTTAGTTTATGAATTTTAGAATACAAATAATGTGCTCATTCTTTACATAGGTGTGACTTGGGGGGTGGAACTGACTTATGTAAAAACAACACAATGTAACTAAAACCTGAGTACTCGCTGTTATGTACCTGAAAAAGAAATATAGACACTGGGACCTGACAAACACAATACTCGGCATTACGTTACTGAAAAAATATACTGTCTACTTGTGCCCGCTTCTTAAGCAGACACCGTATACACAGGCTGCCAATCTTAGTCGAGTTGCCTCAAACTAAAGGCACAAAGCTGCCTTTACACTCCCACCCATGAGTTAACACTCAACATCACTAATACACAACAGCTACAAGGTTCAAACCTATTAAGATCTTTATAGCAGAGAATGTATTACAATATCATAAGCAGGTACATAGAGCAGTTACAATACGGCGACGACGTCAAACTGGGCATGACCCAAGAACAATAAGCAAAGCTGTTAAACATAACGAAATTAAGTTAGAAACAATTAATACTTAAGTGTGCACGAGCTAACATATCAGCTCTCCATTAACAACCAAATTAATAAAAGCAGGGAAACACATCCCGCTTGTGCCAAGCTCGCGATGACAAAACCCTGATTACCAAACTCAACAGAAGAATAAACAGAATCAAACTGAACAAGAATAGAAAACTATAAGCAGGAAATAAAACAAGAAAACTATAAAATTACCAAGTACATGTCAGGGAGTGTCGCCACGGTCGCGAGCCCACACAACTACCCTCAAACCGGGCCGGGAGAAGACTGCCTGTCCAGCGCACACGCTCCAGCCAACTCAGCTGGCGCGGAGGGGAAAGGAGAAGGGAGGAATGAGGGAGCACACGAGCATTACCGACTATGGCCGAGCAGACTCGAAGACGTCCAGGCGACGATCACAACAAACACTGCTTCGGGGCACTCAAGTTCTCGTCGGGCACGTAGGACCGTTTATCCACAAATTGCAATCAATGAACCATAACGAGGTTCTTCATGGTTTCCATGCTTGGGAGTCTCAGACTCCCAGTACAATTCCCCCCTCCTTATTCCTACATACAGGGTCCTTACAGACCTAAGGCCATGCCCTAGAGGCGTACGAGGGCTATCTCCTTGACAACCAGGGTGGTACACATCCAGGTGCCAGGAGAGCTCCGAAGTTGTAGCCCACATCAGCGGTCTCGCTCGAAGGCCTCTTTGAGCTCGTGCCATCCACAAGGAAAGGAAAGAGCCCCCAGACAGGTGCCAGCATAACATGCAAAAACACCAAACCACAGCATTAAGAACAGACCTTCTAAGGGTCATACCCTGTAAAGAAATTTGTTAATTAGCATCGCCACATAATTCATAAACTATGTTATATAAAAATGTTTTCTAAAACCATTTCAAAAATGTTGTGTATTATTGTGTATATAGTAGGCAGAATAACGTTTATATAGGCAGTAGGGAATAGTCAGCACGGCAGGTTGGCAGGACAACAAGTGAGAGGCAGTATGTGATATGGCGCGGGACCACAACAACACAAAACATGTTGGCAGCGTCGGGATGTTGCACATTTATCACGTAACTAATTCCGGGCGTAAACTATGAACAGCAAGTATGAAAAGCAGAAGTCGCGCGCCGCGTACGTGTATAATATATATTGTGCGGGATGAGTAAGGTCAATTTTCCATGCACTTGCTCCTAACAAAACAAGCAATGGCGCAAACAGGTAATGTTATTCCAGTGCCGCACCCTGTCGATGTTCACTCGGAGAACGTACAAGAAAATTGGAAGCTCTTTAGGTTTCAATTCGAAAATTACAGTATCGCCACCGGACTTAACAATCAAGAGGAAGCGATTAAAGTGGCTAGTTTATTATCAATAATCGGACGGGACTGTGTAAAAATCTACCAAACACTTGACATCTCGGAGGCAAACATAAAGAAAACCAGCTCAATCTTGGATGCGTTTGACAAGCACTTCACACCGGCGAAGAATGTAATCTACGAGAGATGGGTGTGGCACAGCTCGCCAAGAATCGGAAGAAAGCGCGAAACAATTCATATGCAGGGCACGAGCATTAAGTACCACATGTGAATATGGTGCCTTAGCAGGGGAAATGTTAAGAGATAAAATAGTTGTAGGAGTGGCAGACAATCGTTTGCGCAGGCAGTTGTTGTCAGATGCAAAGCTGACCTTGCAGGGTGCCATTGACACATGCAGGGCATATGAAGCCACCAACTATCATTTGCA
>PNEQ01041444.1:0-36713 GCA_003012365.1 Medauroidea extradentata
TTGTAAATTCTCAGCGTCTCGGGGTTTTACTCGCAAATCACAGACGTGTGGTGTCGCAGTAACCTTGTCCCTGCTGGCACTAGTCAAATGAGCCACGCCTACATTCTGCCAATACTCAAGAAGCAGAGCTGCATTTGTGCACACAAGGTATTGAAACAAATTGTTGCAGAATTCTTTTCACCAAAAATCGTGGGCTCTACTCATGTAGTTTACGTTTCGTACTTTTCAGAGAACGTCCCTTATCACCCTCAAATCCTCACTAAACATGGCCTTCATTAAATTACTCAAGCGGTTCTCGACGTAGGTGAGATTAGAAAATAAATCCAGTGTAATTTCTTTTGAAGACGTATTCTATACCTAAAGAATTCTAAACAGCCACAAAACTGTGAAAATTATTATAAGCCAGTAAAAACGACTTTTCTAGAATCATTAACAGCATTTTTTTTTTTTTTTGTAATTCTAGCTGCGAATTCGTAGTTATGTAGCAATAATTCGCAGATAAAGTCGCTAATTCGCCAGGTGCTCGCGTATCATTTCATCATACGTCTAAAGGTACAGTCAACATTAAAGCGTAAGATGCGCTGTGTTTCAGTTAAAGTTGTATGGTATGTTCACTCAGCTGTTCCAAGTGTGAAGAGGACACAATTTTATACATTACTTCCGTCCTATTATCGATGTCGATAGACTAGGTCAGATCTCGACCGATACGCCTAGCGACTAAGGAATACAGAAGTGAAATTGCCGGATGAAAGGCAAATCAGTCACACACGCCAGCAAAATGGCTTCGCTGGCCAGCAACATGGCGGAAACGTCTACCGCTAATCAGTGTAAGGCGGCAGCCCAACTTGCCAATAGCAAATCTACCGACATACGCAAGAGTTAAACAGACAAGGAGCTGGTATCAACAGCCTTGGACAAGCAATATGCAGCACAGTTATCTCGTAATCAAATGAGCCACCGCGTAATTTTACGCCTGTATTACTACTAAGGCCGTTACTGGATTCAGTTTCTTGGACGTACTCCATTGCAAATTGAATGACTGTCAAAGAAAACTAAACAAATATGCAATGGAGTATGTCCAAGAAACTGAATCCAGTCATGCACTCCCATTGCACAGTTCTTTCAAAGATAATACTAAGGCCGTGTTACAAATATTACAAATATTCGCACTCGCACATTCATACTCGGAAGTGACGTCAGTGTGTGTTGTTCCATTATGCAGTGCGTGAGTGCGAGCGTGTGAAATCGATTAGTGTGTATTTGTAAATGCATGCTCAATGCACACTCTACGAGTTTTCCAGATATTATGTAATGTCATTGGGATTCCATGGAGTATTGTTTGATTGTTTACTGTTCCCACATTGAGTACACTATTCTCATGTACGGAAAATAATAATTATGATATTGTATTACAGGAGACTGGATGCACGATACTAGTGATTACAATGTTGACAGTAGAGTGCGAGGGCGAGTGTCTGTGTATTTCATAATGATTTGTAGGAATTCTGGGATCTAGTGCGAGTGTTGAGTATTTGGAACGCAGTCTAAGTCTGTGGTCGAGGCGTATGCCACAAGCCACTCAGGAAAGAGCACCCTGAGGCATGGGGCTTAAATGGACGCCGAGTGTAAGCTGGGAGAGCCGACGGTGGACGCTAGTAGAAGAGAGACGCCCAGCGTCTTGTCCTAACGTCTTCTGTGTGCCTAGTAGCTGTGCAGTGTTGACTCGGAGGACAGTCGCCCTGCAGTATTTAACCGGCAAACACCCCGGAACAAGGCTCGCGAATATCCCTCACCCCTTCAACAACCCCTTCCTCCTCTCTTGCCGCAGTGCCGCCTGGGACCTCGCGCTCCACTAACTACAATATTAGCCCTTTATTTCCGGCCTGCTCGCTTCCGTCTGTGCAAGCACGGGACAACCGCCCCGCTGCGGCTAGCGTGCACATACCCGCTGCTCTTGTTTACCTGCTCCACCGTCAACATTCCTCCCTACTTCACTTAGGATACATCCTTACATTGACTTGAGATGGAAGTGCTAGTGCACTGGTTTGCATTCTCAATATTTACTCATCCACTGCTTACTGTCGAAATAACGAGTACTGACTTATAATACACTCATGTATAAGCTCTTCACTGTAAAGAAGACACTTCTGGTTATTTTTTTCTGTTCAAATAGTTTGTACCTCTCCACTACTTGTCACTATAAGTACAGCAATGTATGTAATGGGGCCAGTTGCTTAGCTTTCATAGTACACAGATGTTAGCTGTTTATAGACATGCCAAATACGTATTTATTTATCATTATTATTTTAGTTTTAAGTACCTTCAAACAACACATGGTCTTGTTAGTGGTGTACGGAGGGATATGGTGTTGGAGTCGGTCAGGGTCTCTTTAAAGAAGTATCTCAGCATTCGCGTGGAGTGATTCCGGGGAAACCTCAGAAAACCGAAACCGGAATAGAATGGCCGGATCCTCCCGTATGCGATACGAGTGTTTTACCACTGCTTCACCTCGCACGTTCGTCAATTCAATATCCTGTATGTTAGAATACACTGTTTGTATTATTTTAAAAATTCTTACTTAATTCTTTGGTACTACCTATCACTTAAAATAATGCTTTTGTGTATTTATTTAATACATTGGCTTTTTTTCGTGCAGTCTTCTTAAAAATGAAATCCATAGAAATATTACGGCTTTAATGAAATTGTAGTAATGTTGCTAAAAATTCTCTAAGAAAAGTAGTGCTCGGGTTAGTAACATAGAAATAATTCAAAATTATAGACCTATCTCATTGCTGGTGTTTGAAAAAAATATTTGAAAAGTTGTACACATAAATTGTTAAATCTCTTAACATCCCATAAAATATAATCTGATTAACAGTTTAGTTTCAGAAGAAAAAAAATATCCACAAATGATGCAGAATTTAAACTGTAGTCTATTGTACTTGATGTTTTATTAAAAAATCTGTCGTGAGTGTATATCGTGAGCTGGCAAAGACTTTCGATTGTGTTAATTGCAGTACTCTTCTGGTTCAACATGAAAACTATTGCATACGAAAAATATTTTTGAATTTGCTATTATTGTCATACCTTGATTCTGGGGAGCAAAGAGTCGAAATCAAAATCTTGAAATTGCAACAAGCGTTAAATAATCGAGCATTGGTATAACTAAGAGTGGAGACCTCCAAGTGTCTGTTTTGGGTTAGTTTCTCCTTTTCTTATTTATTCATAAACAATCAGTGTGCCCGCGGCTTTGCTCGCGTGTATTACTCAGAGCAGATACCTCTTTATACACCAGGTAGGTATAGTTCAGTCACCAAGCGTAAAAATTACAAATCTGCTAGTTGAGCTAACTCTGCAGCAGGATAAGTAGATATAGCTGTCCACGTGAAAAAAATCTTAAGTATGTCCCTGCCACTAACAGAAAAATTGACGTTGTGGGGTAAATGCTGTATGTTAAATTTAGGAGAGTAATCGAATGAAATGCGTAATTTATGTTGTAAGAACTAATTTTCCTCGAGCCTAACAATTGGTGATGGTGCCATCAATAACATATTTGTCTTTCAAACACCTTCACTTGAAGTTAGGTAGCGTAATGGAGTTTTGGCGAGTTAATGTTTCGTTAAAATATAAACGTATTTGGTGCCCAAACCTTGAGGTAAGTGAGACGGATGTGTGGGTTGATTGCTGTCGAGAAACTTCAGCAGATAGTGGACTGCATAATCCATTTTCAGCACTATTGAACTTCATCCAAATTACACTAATTCCATATTACTTGTAGTTTTTATGTGTCAGACTTGCACATTTGCACAATCTTTGAAGGAATTTGAATCCAGAACCTCCCGAACAATATATGGTAGCTATAAACAACTGCGTCGAAACTACGTCGAAATTATTCATGACAACTACTTTTAAAATTAAAATAGTAATTTTTTGGGCTCGTAAAGGTTATACAACACAACATCTCGATCGAGCTGTAGATTGAAACTCCTGTATAATTTATTTCTCGCTGGTCGTATTTGTTTTTCGGATGGTATGCCTTGAAAGTTTAAAAGCTAAGTTTTCTTCTTAATTAAGTTATCTTATAAAAAGAATATTGCTTTACTTTTTTCGGTACTTACGTGAGCATCATTCTGACGCGAAAACCACCTCAATATCTCTACTGGTTAGAAAACATCATCGGCTGATAGAAAACCAATTTTATGCCTTTTCGCCCCTTTAGGTGTCAAATTTCGAAAAATCTTAATTTCACACCTTAAATATTAGTTCAAGTATCCAAGTGAAGTGAAAATCACGACGATAGATCATACAGTCAAAGCAAAATCGATCATTCATTAAAAAGACGTATGAACTCTGTACAGTACTGGGAGTTCGAATTTTTAAAAATCTCAAAACCTCTTCGCGGCCATTTACCTATTCATCACCCTGAAACTCATAGGGCCTATTAAGTCTTTTCACTTCCTATTAGACTGAAATTCAGAAAGCCCTTGAATCACGTTTTAGACTACTTTACTGGTGTCCATTATACGTGAAAAACACGACAGTAGCCTGCTGGGTTCAAGATATATGGACGATTAATTAAAAACACATTTCATCACTTTTCACCCATTTTCACCTCTTTAGGTGGGGAATTTCGAAAATTCGTGGAATTACTTATCTGTTACCTCAGTATACATAAATCTAAAACAAAAATCTCTTCACTATATAAAATATCAATATGGTCGATATATATATATATATATATATATATATATATATATATATATATATATATGTGTGTGTGTGTGTGTGTGTGTGTGTGTATGTGTTAACTGTGAAGCGAAAACATATTTTACCCTGTTTTTACCTCTCTGTGGCCGAATTCGGAAAATATATTTGAATTGTATTTTAGATATTCACAACATAAACATCAATCTAAGGCAAAGAGAGCTTAGATATCCTGATTGGTTCGATAAATATAGAGTAATAATCGAAAACACATTTCACGTATTTTCGCCCCCTGAATTATCCATTTTCGAAACGTCTTGGAGTCATGTCATAATAATTTGAATACGTAACCCATTGAAGTAAAAATCACAACGATAGTCAGTTTTGTTTCAAAGACGTAGACGAATCATAAAAATCCTTCTTGGAAGTCGAATTTCAAAAAAATCTGAAACTGCTTTTTGGGTATTTACGTAAACAACATTTTGAAGTGAAAACTAATTCTCTATCCCTAAGGATTTCATAGATATCGATAATCAATCGGAAACACATTTAAGGTTTTTCACCCCCTTAAATGATTAATTTTAAAAAATCCTAAAATTGGCTAATATGCATTTTTATATATGTTCCATTAAAATTAATATCATGATGATAGGCCGTTGGGTTCGAGTTCTATCGACGTTTATTCGAAAATACTTTTCAACCCTTTTCACCCCCTTAGAGGTCGAATTAAAAAAAATCTCTTCTTAGTGCTCGCCTACGACCTAAGGGGAAACCACGCAACACATTTCACGGTTCTAGGTCCATTGGTTTGGGCTGCGGTTTGATACGTCAGTCAGTCAACCAGTGCTCTCTTTCATATGTAGAGATAATCTATCTGAATATGTTAAATTAATTTGCAACACAAGTTTGTTTGCTGATGGTACAAATTTATTAATATCTCGCATATCTTATAAATAACTTCAGTCTGTTAGTAATAATTGATGTACTTACTAAACAAATGGTTTTTATCAAATAAATTAAATCTTAATCTGGACAGCACTAAAGTTATTTACTTTTAAGTGAGTAATAGACAAACGGAACTTACTATCAAATAAAGGCAATGTTATAAAACAATTATCCAATATAAAATTTATTGTATTATGTTGATGAAAGGCTCAACTGGAAATAAAGTATAAATCAACATTACAAAATCTAAAGACAACCAGTTTTGCTTTAAGAAATTTACAAAAAGTAGTCTAACGTATAAAAGTATTTAACAAATTATCTATTGTTATTTTAATTACCTTGTGTCAATTGTCATTATGTACTGGGGCAGTTCTATAAATACAGATAAATTTTTTCTGTGAAAAAAGACAATAAATTAATCAGTGAAGCAAAACTATCGCAATCATGTAAACCTTTATTTAAAACATGGGGTATATTAAGATTACCATACTCTATAACCAAGTTTTCTCTAAAAAATTAAAATAAGTTTCAAAGTAATAATTATTTTCACTCTTATAATACAATAATCATAAACAATTTTCATTTTCCAAGAAATTTATTTTAAAATAGCAGAATACTTCTCTTTTTACACTGATATTCAGATCCTTTATACATTTCTGTGGCTACGAAATGAAGGTAAAGAATATTTTGTACAACACAAAATTTATATGAAACCATTAAAATTTTTTATAAATTTTGTTTCTATTCTGGTGATGAATATATGCAATATAAAAACACATTTGAATTTATGTTGCCAATGCAAATTTTTTATTTGAAAATTTAATTTTTAAGGTTTTCAAATTTAATTCGTGTTTATTTGTGTACCAAGTTTATGACAACTGTTATGTTAGTGTTCTATATCTTGAGGGTTCATACTAATTTTAACGGTATGTACTGTTGCTGTGTTTTTGTTAAAACGGAGTTAGTATTTTGTGTCAGCATTGATAAAATTTTACACTGACGAGATTAGATCCCTGAGTTGTGACTCAAAATGGGCTAAATGAAGTAAATATAAAGTTAAATAATAAAAATAAATAAGACAACGTCTTCTGACTGCCGTTAGAAAATTAATTTAACATTTTTTACGCGAGTAAGTGTGGCGTCATTATCAATTATATTTCGTTCGACTAGTTTATTGTATTTGTTGTTATGGTAACTCTCGCTTGTTTCATTTGTCACGAATTAAATTACTCAAGCGAAAAGCATAACAAAAATTATAAGACAAAAAAAAACTTTTATTTGTAACAGAAATAATCGCGCGCAGGTAACAATTCTTTTATTTTTAGAACTTAATAAGAAAAGCCAATTATTATCTCACAAGTGGCAGTTCTTGTAGAAATTTTTTTATTTAATTAGTATGTATATAGATCAAACATCGCCAGGAAAAGAATTTGTGTGTGTGCGCGCTGCGGCTGTGATGTAATAAAATTAATTGCATTTAAAAAACATAAGCATAACACAAGCACCTGCAATCTTTAATATTTCTAACGTATTGAATCCTATAACCGGAAAGAAGATATTCAAATGTGGTGCTACATAAAAAAGTGACAGTACTCTTAAAATAAAAAGCTGTACGAGTTACAATCAGCTCTTAATTTTTTTTAGAATTCACTGAAACGAGATATTTCTTTATACATGTGCACAGCGCTTTAAAAGAGCGGCTTCGGCAATTTTCAATAAGGTATATGGGAAATTGTTTGTCTGTACGTATAAGAAGTTGACTGACGTTTCGGATAAATAAGCTGGCTGCTAGAGTATTCGTACTTTTGTCGGCAATGTGTATTAAAGTTATAAATGTGACGAGAAGCGTGAACTGCGACATAGTCCAGTGTTTCTCTGAGAAAGACAATCCTGTGTACTCACTTGGCGGCTGACTTTATTGTGTACTTTATTACGCTTGCAGTTTCCTTCGTTCCGACTGCGCTTGTTCCAAAGGAGGAGAGGGGAGAGAGAGAGCAAGCGAGAGAGGATCAGCCAGGAGCGACGAAGCAGCGTCACTGACAGAGATAGGAGATACTCCCGAGGCAAGAGAAGCAATCCCGTCAACGAGAGACAAGTTGCCGCCGCCCTCTAGCCCCGGACAAGAGGCATTAAAAAATTACATTCTTAACACAAGTGGCCGCCTGTTTACTCACTGGTACAATGTCGACCTCGTTATACAGCAAACAGTTCACTCTTATTATAACAGCGGAAGAAATCCTCAAGACTCTTTAAGTCCAAGAAATGATTGGTAATATTTGCGTGATTGTCACCAACGCGGAAGGTATGTTTGATAGAAAACAGGAATACAGATTTCTGTAGAATGGGAGAAAATTCGTACCGGCATACCGACATACCTGAGTAACAACGCTTTTTAAATATAGGAGGAAATCGTAGTTGAAGCTGTATTGCGTTGTGTATATTCAACAAAATATTTGTCTTAAATCAAAATATTACGAACTAATGAACATTTATGTTAAGAAAATTAAGCTTAAGTGATTAATACAATAGTAAAATACAGAAAGTAATGCGCTTGCAAAATCAATTCTATTCGTAAACTGATCAATAAGACAGAATCGCTCACGAAAATTTTTCGAAAATTTACACCTTAAGAATATACGTTTCAAAATTATTTCTCACTATTTTTTATTTTAACTGCTTGCTCTGTAAAATGTTTTTTTAAAATGTGGAATCTAATTTATTTAAGGAATATGGTTTGTAAGTTACTGCCATGCGGGTGCATTTAGAAAGTTGAATTATGTGACTTTTTGATCGTGTAACTTTCCAACCACTACATCTGATAGTTACGTTAAAAAAATTATAAAAAAAAATTATTTTAATAGTTATCAAAATTACATTAAAATTAGAACATGTATGTATGTATGTATGCATGCTTGCATGTGTGCATGTATGCGTATATGAATGTGTGTGTGTTCATTTTGATACAGAACGTAAACTATACAGGAAAATGGAAATGGGCTACTTGATGAAATAGGCTTTTATACCTAGTCAAGTGTCCGAATTTCTTAATTTTGCATAAGTTACGTTTCTTCCAGTGATTTGAACTGGATTACGCTCATTAGATATTCTCCTTCTCGTCACTTGAACGGCGTTAAAACGTGTTTAAACACGTGTTCCCGCACCCTTTTCCAAGAAACTACATCCCATATTTACGAACGGAACGTAACTTCCAGATATCATGGCTGTTTGAAAAATAATTTAGCAGAACCCTTTGAAATAATTAAAAGTGGTAGTTTAAAGTTGTCGTATCTTACACACTTACAAAAAAGTCGACAAAACCAACTACGACTGAAGACTGCAGAGTACTATGTTTCACACTTCCCTCGAAAAACGATATTCCACCATCGCATAAATTCTCAGTACTACACAAGCCTGAACGCCAATGCTCTCTATACGTCGTGATTTATGGTCCTCATTATTTCCATGGGTTATTCCTAGTTTGCTGTTATTAGTTCCAGAAACAATAACACTTATTCATCACTCAAATAATGTCATTATATCCACCTTCGCATTTCACTCAAAGTACCTGAACAGGAATTGGTATTATTATTGCGACTGATGTGTTGTGCCATCTACGCCGTTATTTTTCCGAATTAGTTTTGTAAGTACTTCCCTTTTACTATCTTAACAATTTTTTTATTCTTACTTTAAACTATTAATGAAATCGTTGACGAAGCGTGGTCGTGTTATAAGGTAAACGGTTTGTAATCCGACTAAACAATATGAGCGCTTGAAAGTTGTGTTGCTGAGACCTATATACTGGAGGATTTGTTCCTCGCCTTTTACACGCTACTGGATGTGGAGCGTACCTGCCTATATCAGTCTAATGGTTCCACAGGCAACTGGTATTTCCAAAAGCATCTGGTAGTTATGTATAGTCATTGCCAATCACCGTTCGCCCTAGAACACTGCACGTTCCGCTACTGAATGAAACCCATGCACTATCTATTTATTTATACACGAAGTGTTTACCCCGAGGCTGGTTTACAACATATCGTGTACAGTTATTGACGACAAGAACATTCTTGTATATCACTTTATCTATTACATCTTAACTTAAACTACAACTATAAGCATTTAAAATACTCGACTACAAGTACACAACTCAGTTTATCTATAACCAGGGACACCAATTTTTGGTGAAAACATTTCTGCATCAGTTAGTTTCAGTGCCTCGTGTGCACATGTGCAGTTCTGCTACGTAGTCAGTGATCGGCTGTATTTAACTATCACGTGTCTTTACGTTTTGCTGCAAATCACAGACGTGTGTTATTCGCAGTAACCTTATTCTGACTGGTAGGGGCCAATGAGAAACATCGTTACACAAACACACTCTGCCAATAATAAACAAGCAGAACTACACTACAGAGGTGGAACTAAGACATTGAAACAAAATAGTGCAGAAATATAATCAGGAGCCCCACCTACAACTAGTTATATTCATGACAAAATAGGTACAAAAAACACAATTCAGTAAAAAAAAAGTAAAAAAAAAACACAATTCAGACTGTTAAAAGTTAATGATACATTAAAAAAAAATTTTAGCAAGAATTTAACTGTATCTAAATGAAATGTGACTCGATATTTATTTACTTTGCTGCGTCAGTAAATAATCTTGAAGTTAAATCTTGAAAACCTAATCTTTACAACATTTAAAATCGTCTAGCAGATCATTCCATTGGCTGCAGGAAAGGTAACCGAATGATATTCGGTAGTTGGATCCTTGATATCGGGGAAGTTGTAATTTTGGTTTATGCCTGGTTTTGTAAGAGTGTTTCAAAGTTTGCTTATATATTTTATTGAACAGATAAGTCGGTGCTTTCTTTGTTTGTGAGTGTTAATTTCTGTTCACACAAAAATGGAAACAAGAACATATGTTCCATATCAAGAAAGTTAGTATTTGTTAAATATTGAGATAGATGGGCTTCCGTTTTGAGATTGTAGCAAAAACGTATACATACATTCTGAACTTTCTGTATTCGGTATTGGTTTTTTTTGTCGAGGGAAACAATCCGGCACAGTAATTAACATGTGATAGTAAAATAGTACAAGAGATTCACTTAATTGTATTTTTAGATTTAGAGGTAAGATATGTTTGAACTTATGTAAT
This sequence comes from Medauroidea extradentata, assembly GCA_003012365.1. Classification (NCBI taxonomy): domain Eukaryota; kingdom Metazoa; phylum Arthropoda; class Insecta; order Phasmatodea; family Phasmatidae; genus Medauroidea; species Medauroidea extradentata. The sequence goes on from PNEQ01041444.1 coordinate 10,799, forward strand.
ATAATATAAATAAGTATATTTACATATATATATATATATATATATATATATATATATATATATATATATATATACACATATATAATTTATAACGTGTCGTGGGCACATACCAGTCGGCTGTGCAGCTGTCATGTTTTAACTCTTTCGCACAGACAGACTTCTGAATACTGCAGTGTGAAATGTGTAAATTGATTCTGTTTGCTGATGACACAAATGCAATCCCAATAGTTGACAACAATATCCAATTAAATTCTTTTTGAAATATCCATGGCTAAACAGTATTTTTTTTAGAAAGTTTATTAACGTCCCCCGGTTTTATACACTTTTCAGGCTAAGTGAGAGACGGCTTACAAATTAACTAAATCTAATAAAACGACACAAACATCCATGCCCGTACCGGGATTTGAACACAGGATCTTTTGCACCGTAGATCGCCATGCTACCGACCACGCTACGGAGATCGGTATGAAATAGTAGTTCAAATAAAATTAATTTAAGCTAAATGTTAACAAAACCAGCTTCATATTTTAAGTAGTTAAAATATGCTAACATTATACCACATAACCAATACCATCCTATGTAAAGGAAATACAATGCTCTGAAAAAAATCAGAAAAATCCTTAGGCATCGAAATAGATGACCATTTGAGTTGGAATCTACGTCTGAATCACTAGTTATGTTGGTTTTTAGACGCTGTAAAAAATAATATTTGGTTATAAATTCTTATGAATAGATATGGCCTACATTTTTGTCAAATGGTGTTGTTAGGTTTTCATGTTTAATTAATTTGTTAGTATGAAATCACACGTAGAGTATAATGGAGTTATGCAAATATTTCTCTTTTTATAATCATGCCTAAGAAATACTATGAAACGGGTAGCTGAAGCCTCGAAATCGATCATGGCGGTAACGCCAAGAAAAAAATCTTATTGAACTTTGATACTATATTGCTGTGTGTTAAAGTATACGACTTGAAATTTTCTTACTTTACAATAGACGTTATAAAATGATGGTTCACTGAGATTTATTAGTATGTTTAAAATTAATTGTTGATTAAATTACACGTAAAAAGGAGACCACTGTTTCAAAAACCAAATAACTAAAAAAATGACAAAAATATTTATCCTAATTATCTGTTATTTCATAAATAGTGTCGTCGACTCAAGTTGAGACGCGTATGTGACTCTACTGATTTAGAGACTTGGAATCAGAGACAAGAAATTTTTTATAGGAAGTTAGGAAATATCTAGACGTTTTTACAGGATAAACAGGGAAATTGTAACGAGAAATGATGAACAAAGATTGTCGAGTGCTCCCGACTGCGCTTTTTTTCCTAATATTACAACTTATATATTTTCATTTAAAAAAATCCTTAGCACGTTTTCTACTCTTAAAAAATAAGTGTCCCGTACATGCGTAAGATAGTTGTAATTCGAAGCTTCTTCATTCTGCAGTTTCTTGTTATTCGACATATACACAGTAAAATTAACTGATAATGCACTACAAAAACTATACAATTTTTTCAAATTAATTTGAGACCTACATCAAACATGCTAAAACATTAGCTTAAAAATGAGGAGCAAACATTCAAAACCAACATGTCCAGAATCCAGAAAATGAGTAAACTGCCCGTTCTAAATAAATAAGATGTGTTACATACGAGTATTAAAAAACACATATCTTATTGAAATGGGTATGTTTATTCTCAGTTAGTGCTATAAATCATAATGTTTATTCACTTTTTTATACAGCTAGATAAGGTGGACATGTCTGGTTTTGAAATTTTGCTCCTCAAATAATCTACCTTAAATACACTTAACTCAAACGTATGTAAGCTAAATACCTTAGAACTAATCCCATACATTACTCATTGCTAAGATAAATTTAACTTACTATTCAGAAGTGTTAGTTCATATTTTAACTTAAAAGTAACCCTGCAAACGTAATGAGACGTGTACGCGAAAACCTCAAGCCTTGATTTCCAGAATGTGTAATGTGTTACAAAAATGTATTTACCTGAAATAACCGTATTGATCATTATTAAAATATAATATGTAGGCTTGTAGCACTCATCTGTAAACTTCGCATTTCTAAGCTCCCTGTAAATCATGCATAGTGCATAATCGTCTCAATAGAACATTAGTCGATACAGTTTGACATACTTATCAAAAATAAGATTCTTCTTTTGAGAACATGTAAACAAAAAACTGTAGTAAGAATAATTTCCGGTCTCTGTGTTGTGAATCATGGCTGATACTGTCAGAAATCGCCATGCAATTCAAAGTCGAAGTTGGTTACTTGTATTTTCTACACGTTACTTCTCTGTGCTGGACATTGTCAATTCCGACTAAGCAAATGGTTTTTGGATACACGCCATTGCAGTACTATCATTATTTTATGTAATATAACTACGTTATATTAGCATAAGCATTACCAATGGCCATTTCTGTCGGTATATTAACCACTACACTTATTAAATGTTATTGGATTGTGGACATACGCCATTGCTCATGTTTAGCTGGTCAAACCTGTGTTGAATGACACTAACTTTGTTATTCAACACAAGTTTGATCAGCTAAACATGAGCAATGGCGTATGTCCACAATAGAATAAAATTTAACTTTGTCATTCAACACAGGTTTGATCAGCTAAACATGAGCAATGGCGTATGTCCACAATCCAATAAAATTTAATTCTAAACTCCTATTGCAACAAACATTTAAAAATCTCACTACAATCATTATTTGTAACTTTTTTCACGTATGCCTACGTCAGTAATTTTGGTATATTCCCTCGAAGGTTTCTGTTGTCAGAGCCATTGGTTGCATCGATAATGACGTTAAGTCGACACGTAGTCGTACTACCTACTAGTCTGTACCGCAGGGGGAGGTGTCGGTGAAATTTTAAAGACATCTGACGTAGTTACAGTAAAATTTTGTTATACATGTGCAATGAATATACCCACTATAAATCTTCTAAAATACGTAGGAAAAATATATTTGAGGCTGATAGGATTGCGGTAAAGAAATTTGGCAACACAGCAAAGAAAACGTTTGAAAAGTTTTCCTATTTGGGAACAATAAAGTCCATCGACTGTTAAATCATATAGAAAAATAGTTCGTTCAATATATAACAGATGCTTTGTCATAAAATATCTTATCATTAAACCAATAAAATGACATTTTTTACCAAACTATAGAAATGGGAATAAATTTTTTGTTACAATCACTGCATGCTAAACAAATTTCATTTGCAGATATATAATTTGCAGTATTTCGGGTTTAAACCAATTTCTTCCGCCAAAAAATGTGCATTGGCAAGGAAAGTGTTACGCGTGCGAATATATTCACTATGAAAGTACAAATTTGGATAAAGATAAATAGTCGTATGTGAAGAGGATATATATGCACTTTGTCAATTATGACGTAGGATTAAACTTCTTTGACTAGGTTGTTTAATCGATATATTTGTATAAATAAGAAGAAAGTCTTTCACGTCGTAGGTATGAGACTTTAATTGTTAGTTTATACCAATTGTACATTTGTAAAAGCAGATTGCAATTGACACGCAGTACCTTAACGGCAGTTAAAATATTTGGGAAGAAATCTTAGGTAAGAAATAGTCTCTTGGGTGCGAAGATGAAATTTGCAAGCGAAGTGTTGCCCCTGACAGCTGACTTGGAGTCTTAGTCTGGCTTCCGACAAAGCCGCTCTTACAATAGTTAGAATCATACTTAACTAGTTAGAGCATGCACTCTAAATATAGTTTGTAAATCTGCCACATGGGCGTATAGGAGCGCTAAGAAAGTAGGTATGGTAGAATTATTTCCCAGACATCCATGGTAGCACTCCTAAACTTATTTATAAAACAGTCAAATGTATACTAAAGTTACCAGATTTGTACTACAACAGATGTAAACGTATGCATATTTACAAGGCGGAAGTATGGTAACTGTCCCATAATGCGTTTAGGTTAATTACTTCCTAAACATTTTAACACTTTTTTTACGGTGTGTAAAATAATGAAAAGTTAATCATTTTAAGGGAAAAAATGTATTTATTTTAGAACTGGCATAACTGCAATCAGCTATATGTTTGCCAGGATAAGTGGCCGAGGTTTGTCTTAGCGGCCCCAGAGAGGTCTGGCGCTTCCTCACATTAACGATAAATAATGTATCCCTCCCCACTTCCACCTATATCACAGTGAATGACGTCACGGTTGGTGAGGGGAGGGAGTCAAGTGCTGATGAATAATTAAATAATGTGGAGAGGGTAAAAAAGTAAAGTGTCGTGTCGAAGTGGGGAGTAGAGGAAGCGTTATATGTCTGACAATTAGTGTGTTGAGTTTCGATCTTCTTGAGTCGAGTGTTGGAGAAGTATAGCTGCTATGTTTCTGTCGTGGGGGGGAATGACGGGTGACATTCATGTAAAAGTAACAAATCTACAGGAAATATTTTTCCAGATCTCTTTAAAAATAATTGTCTTAAAAAACACTATTTACGCGCTCGTTAAATTGAAGATCCGTAATTTTAACTATTATGCGATAGTAACTTTTTTATTCCTAAACAAGAGCAGATATCGAAAAACTATTGTAGAGTTTTGTTAAAACAAGATTATATTATGTTGGCTAATTTTTAAAGACAATTTGCACAATGGTTTCAGCTAATTAAGCAATTAAGTAAATTCTCATTGAATAACTAATTAGCCAAACACGTATAATTTTTGTATATAAAAATTAGACTACATAGTTAAAACAGGTTTTAACAATATTGCTCAACACTTTTCAATATCGGCTCTTGTTTAGGAATAAAAATAATTATCGTGAAGGCTGTAAAAATGATGTATTATGGCCTTAATCCATTGTTTTCTCTCAATTTTATTCGAAAATATTTCACAAAACAAAATTACAGTTTATATTTATTTTATTTTCAGAATATTTATGAGTTTATTTGTTTGTTATTTTTGTAGTTGGTGCGTTAAAGTTCACCTAAAATGACTTACAAGTCACCAAAATTGTAGGTGAAACCCAGTTCACCGAATTAAAAGATAGCAACGCATCACATCTCCTGCTCGTAATTACTTTGTGGCAGAAACTGCATGTAAAGTATAAGGTACATGCAAAATATCGTGGATAAATAACTGGGAAGGTGATATTATTTCCATGTATTCTCCGTTCACGCTTACCTATGACTTCTGAAGAAAACAAATAAAGTAATAGCACTGCGCCTCGCCAGCCTTTAATTGGCTCAATTCGTACAGCGCACTGACGTACTGTTTCCAACCGACGAAACTGTTCAGTAAGTGTCATATAAATAGAGCCCACGATTTTTGGTGAAAAGAATTCTGCAGCAGTTTGTTTCAATGCCTTACTTGCACATCTGCAGGTCTGCTTCTTGATTATTGGCAGGATGTATAATTGCACAGACGTGGCTCATGTGACTTGTGCCAACAGGAACAAGGTTACTACGACACCACACGTCTGTGATTTGCGGGTAAAACACCGTGACGCTGAGAATTTAAAGCAGCCAATCACTGACCAATAAGCAGAGCTGCACATGTGCACATGAGGCATTGAAACAAATTGTTGCAGAATTCTTTTCACAAAAAATCGTGGGCTCTGCATATAAAACAACAACGCAATACGAATAAAAACAATATCACAAGAAATTTCGTACATTATCATCGACATGCGAAGAAGTAAATGACATAAATACTTTTAAAAAATATTCATTTCCTGTACAGTTACAGTAGATTTCAATATTCAGTGGCAATTATCAAGCCATGACTAACGATTGTATTAAAAAATTCTGGTATTGACATAACAAAAATTTGGTACTTACTCTATGCAGCAAAAATAAACTATTGATAAACTTACTGTTAAGTTCTCTTCTACTATTTTGTAACTATCTATAGGAAAAATTACACGAGCACGAACAATCTGTTGATAATTCTTACCGCATTGCTTGTGGTAATACAAAAATATGTGAAATTTGTATTTGTATCATATAAACATAAGCGCAAGTTTGTTTAATAATTCACAGTCATATCCACGTTTCGGAAATTATACAGCACAATTTCACTGTTCACGCCCAACATCACATAACCTAATCCGTGAGGATATTGACTATGTAAACATTACTGACGCGAGAAGGTGGAACGAAATAGAACAAGGAATTTTTATGAGGACGAACCGAAACGGAAAATCGATATATAAAAAAACCATTGACAGTAGCCAAAGTTAAGTGTTAATGTCCAAAAATATGCTGGAAAATAAATTATTTCATTTTATGATGCTTGCAAAACAGTCGTACTTATTTAAACAATGGTAGGCATAATTATTATCGAAATAAAATATTTTTGTAATTTTTACTAACAAGTATGAGAATATCGTACATCTCTCAATACTGACAAGTGTACCAAGAAACTCGTACGTTTCACAGTGCGTCAGTCATGAACTCGCGAATCAACTAATTGTACGGATGTGTCGTGCGCTAACCATAATAATGGTAACAAATGTATAGCATCGTAGACTGTGTTTACAACGTGTATAAAAAAGATTATGTATTTTTTAATAAAATAATAAAAAAATAAAAGTTTGATTAGGTAATGGTAAATTTATACGCACAGGGCAGAAAACCCATTTGTTGTGCACGATCTCAGTGCGCGGCGGTCAGCAGCCAATGAAAATGTTTGTTTACAATCTGCTCTGTTTATTCTAAACTCAGGTAAGAGTAAACGGAGAATAGTAAATTGTCTGCCAGTAGGACAAAAAGGATATTTAAAGTCTGAACAGAAAATAAATATTACATCATTAAAAAAAAAAAAAAAAAATGTGCACACATGTTTGTAAAATGTTTAAGTGATTTGCATTGTATAGCGAATAACATTTAGTGACAAATATATGAAAATATCTACAAGTAAAGACGGAAAAACGGAAAACAATAGTTGGGGGCAGCTACAAAATATTTTTGTCAGTTCTGAGACAGCCAAATACTTTTTTGTGCTCACCGCAGTGTATATTGTTGTAACTAAATATCGTGGTCACCAAAAAAATTGTAAATATTGACTCTTGAGTTCGCTGCCAGTAAGTCTTATAGTCTGCTGTAATATAGTTTGGGGTATTCTTCGACGATATGTGACATTGTTAGGCATTCTCCCTCGTATATGTAAGATAAAGGCACGTCTGCCGTTCTGATGATCTTGCTCGCGTGAGTGGTCAACATTCAGTAGTATTTATGTGTGTTTGTTTCAGTAAGAGGTCCGTTCTTGGGTCAATACGCAGTACTGGTTGAACCCGCCTTCTACAGCAGGGATGGCAGTTTCGTTTGGACGCTTTCTGGACTAAACACTACAAGGCTAAACAATCGGGCACACCAGTGTTCTCCTTACGTTAACAATACAGCAAATCTTGCATATATACTGCCAGCAAATTACTAAATCAATAAGAAAAAGTACAAATAAATTTCGTATCACCGTGTTTACGTAGATATATCGTATTGTTTATAAAAAACGTACCAGACGTTACCAAGCATATCTAATGAGCCTACTTTGTTTTACATGAATGAACGCAAATGAACTCTAAATGTTAAAATCGGTCATGTACGTCTAAAAATATGAAAGAATTTCTTAATATATTTTCTTGCTCTCTTCTGACATGATGAATCTACAACAGCAAAGACTAGTTACATCAAAGTTTAGGCGTTTAAGTTTATAAAAAGTAGGTTTGCTTTCAATCGGTTCTGTAGTTCTTCAAGAACATATATTAAACATTATGTCCGAACGAGGTTGCGAGACGGTATCACACTGGACTCGCATTCGGGATGACCTGGGTTCAATCCCCGGGTCTGGCCATCCTGACTTCGATTTTCCATTGTTTCCTGAAATCGTTCCAGGCTAATGTTGGGACGGTTCCTTAACAAAGGCCATGGCCGACTCATCTCCCTGATCCCGTAATTGTATCGAGTTGTGTGTCACAGTTTCTAATGACCTCGCTGTCGACGAGCCGTAAAGCCCACTTACCATTAAAAACTATGTTTTCGTGTCGTTAATTATTCTAACATTAATATACACAGCTTGGACACACAGCATTAAACTCACATAACTATACTTAGTATTAAATGTGTAGTCTGCCGAGTATGAGGATAATTTGGAAAATAATCATTACTTTTTTCATGTGATCTAAAATGTTCAAAAGGCAAAGATTAAAAAAATTAACGCAGTGTGAAAAACATACTGAAGTCGCGGTTCTAGGTAGGTAGGACTGCTACATGTGTAACGAGTTTGATGAAATTAATATTAACGGTTCATTTAGATATCTCATGTGATTAAAACATTTTCAGATGGCTGCCACTTAGTAAACACGAACACGGAATGAACAGTGTACATTAGATTCATTTGACCTTACTAAGTCCTAAATTGTACAGAGTTTGGTGAGATTCTGACAAATCGTTCATCATATATCTCCAATCATAAAAAATTGTTCAGATAGCTGTTACCTTTATATAATGAATACGGAATGAACAATGCACAGACGCAATATTTGCGTAACGAGTTTTGTGAATTCTCAAAAGTAATTCCTTGGATATCTTATGTAATAAAAAATGTTCAGATGGCCAATATTTTTATAACATAAACACGGCAAGAATAAAAAAAACAACAGAAACGTTTTATCACTTTACTAAGAACTGTACGTGCACTGAGTTCCAAGAGATCTCATGTGTTCAACATTTTTATTGGTTGGAATTTCGAAAATATGAACAAGTCAAGAAACAAAAACAAATGTCGAGTCATCTTACTTAGTTATATATGTGTACTGAGTTTTACGAAACCATGTAAAACTGATCCTTAGATATCTCGTGTGAACACGATATGTACCACTGGTGGCAATTTGAAAAAAAAAAAAAAAAAAAAAAAAAAAAAAAAAAAAAAAAAAAAAATAAAATAATAAATTATAAAAAAAAAAAAAAAAAAAAAAAAAAAAAAAAAAAAAAAAAAAAAAAAGGCTACTCTGGAATGTGCATCTATGGTTCATTTTAGAATCCAAAAAAAAATTCTGAAGTTATTTAAAATATAGTATACATTAGGTTGACAGCATGATTGTTAATTGTTTAGCAAAACACGACCAGCACTAACACTAAAACTAAAATACAAAACCGCGAATGGCACACCAGAATTCACCAGCTCTCAACGATAATAGCAAGGAAAACTTAAACAGACCCTAAATATTACGTACAGCGTTATATGTGGTTTGTACGGTGCAGGATGTTACACCTGACAACTTAGCTACACATGAAACGTAGTGATTTGCTTCTTATAGTGGGTATAAAGGAGCCGTTGAAATAAATTGCGTTAACCGAACTGATAATGCCGACCTCACTTCATAACAACGGCTTAGCAGTTATTTTTATTCATTATTTAAATTGGAAAAAAAAACATATTTTACGAAATATAGGAACTTATTATGTATATGTAAATATTTTCTTTGCAGACCGGGTAATTAAACTTTTTTTCTTTTCAAATACATTTGCGGTTGCTTGCGACGAAATTCTTAAACGCTATACTAAGCAGACCGGTAGCTTTCTGCAGCGTGCAGTTCAAATACACAATTCGAAAAGAAAACTATGTATGTTTACGAAACCTTTTAACGCAATGAAATTATGACAACCCAATTTGAAGATTTCGTTTAAGTTTCCATTGAATTAAAAAAATATGTCTTGTAACAGCAGGTGTACGTAAAAAAATACTGTTTCACGTAGTTGTATAGCTTACAATTTACTGGCGGAGATAACCGTGTGAAGTGGCTCTACGGTGACACGTTGGGCGCATTCGGGATGACCTTGTTTCAATCCCCGGCTCCAGCCATCGTGACTTCGGTTTTCCATGGTTTCCCGAAATCGCACCAGGCAAATGCTTGCATGGGTCATTAAGTAAGGCCATGGCTGACTCCTCTTCCAGCTCCTGTCATTGTACCAAATTGTGTGTCCCCTTCTCTAATAACGTCACTGTCGACGAGACGTAAACCGCACCTACCTTACCTTACCTTGTTGAGACAAAATTTGCATAGTTTTCATAAGAGGCTGCTGTGAATGTTTTACACGAATTCAAGGAGGATCACCGTGTATTCCGATAGTCTGACTACACGATCACCTCAAAAATGATGCAAGGCAGCTAAGTGCTATTTGGGCAAAGATTATATAGAACGAATGATAAGCAAGGTACGATCACTGTTTCAGAGTCTTTGTTTCCATACCTCAAACGCAGAAAAAAATAGTTGCAGACATAAGATTGCCTTAACTGGGAGGTGTGAATGTACTCAAACACAACGTAATACCACCGGAGTGCCAAAAACTGCTCAGATGATAAAATCACTATTGCTAATCTTTCAAGACGAAATTTCCATCCAATAAAAACAGTATCTTATAGACTTGTAGTATTTCCGCACAATATCATATCAAAGTCAACATGTTACTGTTTCTGGAACTTAACGCCTGTAAAAACTCAATACGAGAAATGGGATAATTCACGGTAGCAAAATGTTCGAAAATGCAAAAACATTTCTTTGAATGTTGTGTGGATTTAATTCTGCACTACTTTTCATTAAAATTCTATGCAAAATACAGTAGTGTCCGTAAACAAATATGTTACATATATATATATATATATATATATATATATATATATATATATATATATGAATCTTTCAAAAACAGTAAAAATTTGACTTTCTCTTTTCGGGCGATAACAATTTGGCATTGGACGAATATAATGAACCAGAATAAATTAATACGTACTGAGTTTAATGGTGTGAATATATATGATAGTTTATTTCTATGCTGCAGAATAGTTTTAAGTGAGTTGTCCGGTGGCCACTCGCCTTGAATCAGACGTACATTGAGGGGAGAGGAAATCCCCCAGCGTATTCTGTGCTTGGCGTCACTGACCACACACTAGTCGAGTCCCTTCCTGCGAGGTAACTCAATTACCAAGTGTTTCCCCCAAATAACACCGCGACGAGGCGTGAGCGTACTAGATTTTTCTGGCTGGTAGGGGAAGCCGCCTTCCATCTTCTCTGAGGAAACATAATTTTCGATTTATCCAAGTCAACTGAAACGTCAACGTGGCAAGCAGAACGGTTTGCTCAACTCTTCGCAATGAGGGAGTTCACGCAAAATTTTAAATGATTTTGGTAATTTGTATAGGCCTATTTGTACGAGATATTGTTTGTTTTGTAGGCATGTATCGTGACTGCTATTTACAATAGTGAAATTTTTCTCTAGCTTTCATATTTTTTGCGTAATGGTGCGTCAAAGTCCAAATTTGCATAAAATGATTTTCTACAAAAAAGGTAAACCACCTGATTTACAGAAATGAAATAATTCTCAGTGAAGAACAGTGTCACGGGCTACGTCAAGGTATGTACAAAATACCTGCATTGAAATTGTTATATTTTTTAAAAATTTCAGAAAATTTGCAATATTTTATATTTATTTCAGCAATTTTTTATACAGATTATAATTAATACGGTTTTTGTACATGACGTAGCCCGCGACACTGTTCTTCACTATGATTTTTTTTTTTTATAAATTTTGGTACGTCAGTTGGTTTTCCTTTCTTATACAAACCCATTTTATGAAAATTTTGGCTTTGACATGCCTATTATACAAAAACTATGGAAGTCAGAAAATTTTCATTACTGCAAAAATATTATTGATATATGTCTATAAAACAAACCATACCTTGTACAAATATAAAAATTATTAAAACTATTGAAATTTTGCAGGGAGCCACCAATTAAACAACTGCCTTAAAGATATTTGTTCCGTTTGTACACGTCATGGCTGACATCTTCACAGAAATTTAAATTCAACAAAATCAATATAATTAACTTACAAGTTAATTATAATTCGTGTTTTTTATTCGCACGCCCGCAAATTGTTAGAATAGTCCTGTAAGCTGAAGTATTGGGGTCACATATAAAAAAACTGAAATTTTCTTCTGCAGACGACATACAAAATAAATGCATTTTAATGTTTTTGGAGAGTATAATTTGTCTTAATTAATGTACTAGGTTTACCACAGTCACAGCAGCTTCTCTCTACCAAGCAGTTACAAGCCATAACGGAAATAAGTACTTTATGTCCAGTACTCACATTCTCTTCTTCGAACGTATCAGTACTATTAAAAAGTACGAAGGTCATACAATGCCCTACATTGTAATGATTACATCGAATATAAGAGCGAAACTACTAAAACTTCTGTACAAATGATCAAACGTTTAAAAGAGCAAAATTTAAAACAAACTTACTAGCGTTCACGTCAGACAACCTATTTTGTGAAATATTAATTTATTTATACTACTTAAAATCGCAGTTGAGGCATCGTGGTCTTTTCTTACAATGAACCTATAACGCTTCACATTTTATTTATATCACACATTAGCCTTTGTAGTACAAATTAAAAATAATTAAAAAATTAAAATTACATGAAATAATTAAAATTTATATAATGTAGCTGTACAAAATTATAAAGTACTAAATTACAGGAGAAATTATTGCACAGGTACATTAAATTCCAAAATATAATTGCAAGTATGTGTGAAATAATAATAATAATAATACTAACAACAATAATAATTAACACTAGGCATACACACACGAACATAAACACATTAATTCACTGACTCAAAATTCCAAGCTCACTATGGGATGACTTTACGTTTATTAATTTATTTATTTCCTAAATAAATTAAAACGTATTATATTTCTGTGTTTGGGGTTCAAAATCAGTCAAACTTTTGATACGGGGGTGGTGAATGAGTGTTTTAATGTTTTATCTCTGTGCAGTGGTATGAATTACCTGTTATCAGTTTCGAAGCGTGTGATCACTGGATAGTGATTATTCGGAAATAAAAAAAAAAATCCTATGAGGGTAATAAGGTTTTGCTGTGTTTGGTAACTTACGAAGAAAAACTGGATATGAGTTGTTTTTCTCTTGTTTAGCTTAAGCCAGTTTTTGACTTCTTAAGACAAACAAGACAAGAACAACTTACAGTGCATTTTGAAGTATAGTACATGTAAAACATTAATTATAATATTTTTTTCGTCTTCTATTTGCTTCCGTTTTCAGCTGCTCTGTGAGAAACAATACTTATATTAATAATCCACTGCCTAAATGAAAAACCATCCTTGACACTTCAGCAGCATCTCTGTGGTGTCAGGAACGTAACATTAATAAATCACAGAAAAAATGCATAAAATAACAAAGAGGAATATAGTTTACTCTAAAAAATACTTTCATCGGTGTATGCTACGAAGGCAGTTTAAGTCATAAAATTGGCCTGGCCAGAGCAAAGTTTCAGCCTGAGACGTTTAAAGAGTAACACAAATAATGTGTTCAAGCGTCCAACAATTAACTGCTGAGTTTTAAACATAGCCTTGCTATAGAGCAAACCTGGTCGCGAGACTGAGAAAACCAACCTAACCCCAGCAGGTTATTTAATGTAACCGACTACAATCCTTACCGGGTTGAAAAAACGTAAAGGCACCTAACGTATGTCAGACTAAAAAGTAAGGTTAACCGAAGACAAACTTGAGACATGAGGCTGAGAGGAAGACAGAGGTGGTATTGTGTTATTGCGTTGTCTTGTATCTCACAAACCCACGCGCCTACTGATAAAGCCAAATTCACTTACTGTAAGGCAGTTGTGGAGCGGCGTGGACGCAATGTAAAAGCCACCTGTGCGCGGATACTGACGCACCTCTTTCCAGAAAGTTCTCACGCAGTTGAAAGCCACCCACTCCTCACACACACGCAACCACTTCCTCCCCTGAGAAGAATCGGTAACTTGGGTCTCCACAGTGCCAAGCTAAGGACAAAGGACGTCTCTAAAAACAAAGTTTCTGTCCTGCCAGGTTTAGTGGCGGGGCGTTGAGATTCCGGGCCATACTCAGCGCCCAACTCGCTAACTTCAGACGGAGGCTGTTGTTACTGAATCGCCCAAGAAGCCAGTACTTGCTCTGCGCGGCCGAACGACTCACTTGATGTATACACGTGCAGTATATAAATGTATTATATACCGAATGTCCCCAAACAACCGCATGATAATCACACCACGCGAATCCTGGGCTAAATTGGAGACGAAAATGTAACAGGCAAAATGGTGTACGATGACAATTTACATGCACCATGTGACTACACTGCACGGAGCAAGACACTCTTACTTTACACGTCCACGTATTATTTTATCTATGTTACGTCAAGTAAACGTAGCATTACGTTTGGAATTCACGGGATTTAAACCTGCACCCATAATATACAGGTCACAACAGTAATATGAAAATAAGTAAGATATCTGTGGAGCGCAAGAAGGAACTAAATTTAGAATATTTACATATCTATACCCACGTAGAATACCACACAATTTTTACGTCATCATTTTTCGTTTTCTGTAGAAATTGGTTATAAGGAATATGTTTGTAGCCGAATGTAGTACCGTTAAATTCACTTTAAATATTGCTATTATGCTAAGTATCACAGAAAAAACTATATAACTCTCGAAAAGTGATCACAAAACGTAGCGTGCACGAACACGAATATTTTGTTGGGCGTAACAAATATACTATATTGTATTCCCAAATAAACTATTACATTGGCAACAGTAAATAAATTATTGTCGGACGCAGGTATTTTTGTCAAATTACTTCTTTATTTTGTCGTGCCAACAAAATCAGATTAATATTGTCTGATATTTTCTACAGGTTATAAAAATAACATAACTTTTATTAACTCGAGTAAACATCAATTTCGAACTTTTCAAAGAAAAGATTGCAATTTCAGTATGAAAGGAGGAACATATTTCGTATTAAATTAACTTATTTGTGTGAGATTGCTTTTAACAACTGGTAAAATATTAAGCACTAACAGATATTCTGACTGTAACGTTATCATGTAAAAATTATGGGACGTAATATTTTATTGCGCCACAGAAAGTTCACAGAGCCAACGTCAGTAAGTTGATAGTGTAAATATTTAAGATAAAAGTTATGTACTTCAAAACAAGCCGACAATTTTCGTGAGAATATTTTTGTAGCAGCTTCTTTCAAGGTATTACGTGCACGCCTCCAGCTCTGATTTATGATCAGTAACATAATGTTTATAATTTTCTTCGTTTTGTGGTTATATAACTGCATATTATAGAAATGTGGTGTCGCAATGACCTTTTTTTCTGATTGGCATAGTCAATTTAAGGACATCTATTGACAACTCTACCAATAGCTGCGAAGGAGACCTGCAGATGCAGATGAAATTTTCGCGAAGAAATTATTGTACCAGCCTGTTCAAAGTCTTAACGCGTCCACATGCAGTTCTGTTCTTTGATGTAGGGTTGGATGTTTAAATATTCAGGGTCTTGGGATTATAGACGCAAATCACAGAAGTGTGGTGTATCAGTAATATTTTTATGGTTGGCGTAGTAAAATTAATGACGTATCAGAACAAACACACACTGCCAATAACACGAAACATAGCTGCTGTTCTGCTCTTAAGAAGGTACGATAGTTTCCTACGTTTATTGATTTCGTGCTTTCTGACATAATAAATAATTTTACTGACTTATTTTGAAATTTAGAGCAAGTAATTTTTATACAAAAATATTTTGCCAGTGACATGTACTTTCACTGTGAATTATTTCGTTTCATTGGATTGAGTGGTTCTCGGGGGTGTATGAAATAAAAACATGCAAATTTTTGCTTTGAAATACCATTATTCAATATTAGCTGAGTTGATTTTTTTTTGTAAGAGTATTACATTCTACTAAGTAACGTCTACAAAATTAACACTGTTTCATACAAATATGAGATTATACATTTTGTCCCTCTGGACCGCCCTTAAAGTACATAGATGAGTTCAATACACCTTTATCTTTAAGGCGACCGCCTACATCATGCTTCAAATGCGTTGTTGTGTGTTCGTAAACTGGTTTTTTCTATGAAACTATTCAACGTGTATCCATTGTGCCAACGTACGAAAAGAAAACACTCTTCAGACATGTCAGAACATCATTGTTAAGACACTGTACTCGTTAAAACCACTATTTATAATCCCTCTAACACTAACACAGCTAAAAACTACCATTTCAGACTGACATACTACAAAATGTACTGACCGGATGTATGTGAAACTCAGATTGCGACGTGCACTGAATTTTGCTACATACTTTCCGCCAATAAAATTTTATGTCCCGTAGTAAAAACGGTTCGGCGAGAACCTTGCACGCTACTTCAGAGCTTGGCTCGTTGAGACGACGTGGCATTTGATGCGCGTTTCAAGGTCGCCCTTATGTCTCCGTCACTTCTAAGCCTCTAACACACAAATAGGCGGCGTTCTTAATAATACGTCACAAAATGATAGGGTCACGCAGGCGCGTTGACGGCGAGAAGAGGCATAGAAGATAAGTGAGATGCATTTTAGAGATCATAATAGTGTTATATATTCGTCTTATATGGGACTTGTACTCATTCTTGAAAGATAACCTATAATCCCTTTGCAATTATTCTGCATGACAAATTAATGTAAGATTCCAATATTATTTATGTCAAGCGGTTTGTCAGGAATATATTCTATGCTTTGTTGAAGAGAACATTTTGATAATACGATTTGAATAAATGTATGGCTAGAGCTAGTGTTTTTTGGTGTAAAGAATTATGCAACATTTTGTTTCAATGCCTCATGTGCACAGCTGCAGCTCTGCTTCATGGTCAGTGTTTGCCTATTTTTAAATTTCGTCGTCTAGGGTTCTACCCACAAATCACAGACGTGTGGTGTCGCAGTAAGCTTGTTCTGATTGGCACAGTCAAATGAGCCACGCCTCTGCACAAACACGCTTTGCCAATAGCCATGAAGCAGAGGTGCAGATGTGCGCGTTATGCATTGATGCAAAATGTTGCCTAATTCTTTTCACCAAAAATCACCAGCTCTAGTTATAGCTCAAATACTAAAAACACAAGAAAATTATCGAACACTTCCTCTTAAAAGTTTGTGGGCTCTGTTTTTTTTTGTTCGATGCATAGAACCGGGGAAGGCGAAGAGTCAAATATAACACGTCCGTCCACCTCATCGCCTCTAGGCGCGAAGGACTGAACTAGCGTGTAGTGTTTTCGTAGAAACCATTTTTCAATGGGACTTCAATCGATGACCCAGTTATTTTATTTGTTGAAAGAATGAGGTAAGTCCAACAAAGGTTTCCATGATTTTGTTTTACGATTACGGTTGATATTTTCTCAGCTATACAGCAACGTGAAAAAGAAACTTTTAGCACTTTTGAGGAGCTTGGTAACATGTATTTAATTAGCGGACGGCATTTTTTAAATCATAGGGACACAGATAAACGCATTGGTAACATTTTCAATAGTTACACAACGCTACAGCACGCCAGGTCCACTAACTCTTAATGCACTGACACAAGTTCGTGTAAAAATCTTCTCGGGAAAATGTCCGGCTTGTGTGAGGTAAGACGGCAAGGTAGTCGTGGTAGAGCACTAGGCTGGGTGTATGCCCACTTGGCACACAGCTCACCAGCTAGGAACGTCGAGAACCTCGGCGGTAGTGATGGCTTTGTCTGTCCAAGGTACCGCAGCCCGGGGCCCGCAGTTTACACAGCTGGGGCCGGATTATCGGACTATTTTCCGCGCGCCTCGCCATTCGGGCCCAATTGACCAGAAATTAACGCTGAACTGCTTCGCCAAAGAGAGGGGCAGAAGGCCTGCTTTTTGTGTGTTTCCCTGGGACTGAACTTCTCCCCCGCGACGATCGGCTGAGCGCACGTCACTGGCTATACAACTTCTTAGTTCTGGCCTCGATTATGTCTATCCCTGCTAGTGTCGTTATCTCCCAGATGGAGTACGTATTGGAGTAAATTTACCACACGCATCAGCAGAGACCTGCGAATTACGCGTTGCTTTCTGAAAACTGACTAGAGTGCCAGCCGTTATTCGCTTGACGTCTTTCACTGGCATTCAGTGTCGTTTATTGCAGCGGGGAATCGTAGAGCCAATAATAGTAATGTAACTAAATGCAGGCCCATATAATTGTATCAGCGAGCAGCTAATGAACAGCGGCTGTTTGTTAGAGTACATGTATATATTCTTGGAGGCTAGCCTACAAGGTCAGTGAACCTGTAAATTTGTTCCGCCTCTATTTATAAGGCTGTCATCGCTTTACGAACTTAGAAATTGTCTTGATACTTCCTTCTCGTCGCATTTATGCACAACCAAGGTGCCACAAGATTCCTTATGCACCACCACTTGATTGAATTTTGTTTGCATTACCGGCAGAATTACTTATGAAAGGTTTTCCTTAAAAATTACAGCATTTTCAAACAACAATTGCAGCCGACTTACAGAACTTTTGTAAATGCAGCGGCTATACGTGCCACCAAGCTGCGTATAGAGTTACGACTGATGATTTTTTTTTTCGAACACTGCATGACCTGTGCGAGGGATATCATTCAAAGAACGTTACCTTCCAAGTTCTCCACTAATACTTGAAGCTTACTTTATAACTAGTAAAAATTGCGAAAATTTGTGATTTTATTACGATCTTCTTTTGAGTACGAAAATGGTTATTCAGTATACTTAAAATGACATAAGCGTGAATAAAGCAACTCTATTATTTTATATTATGTCATAAAATAGTACGTTCACATTTCATTGCCTCAGAGCGGCGGACTATCGGAGAGAAGATGATTGCGTCAGTTCTACGGTTTGCCCCAACAGCTGAAGTGAGACGTGGTGCGAATACTTTGAAGCCTTTTCGCTCCGTATTTATGGTCTTCGGATGATCCAGGTACCTTTACTCAGGCGGACACCTTAACCACAACAATGTATCAGCACATATGATTGCATTTTAAAGAAGAGGGCGAGTGGGAGGGCTGGGAAGTGTGCTGCTATGTATATATGTATGTGTGTATGTGTACATATATATACATACACACATATATACATACACACACACACATATATATATATATATATATATATATATATATATATATATATATATATATATGTATACATACACACCTGTACCTCGGAGGCATAAAAACTATGTCCACTTTTTCTCAAAACTAACTTTTCAACATGAATATTAACACCATTTAAGTACATTCTAACGGCATACAACACAGAATCTGTACTGTGTTAAAAAACATATTTGTGGTTTTTTAAAACAGCTGAATTCACTAGTGAATCTTCATTCTGCTCTCCTGAAAAATATGATTTTTGTGACGTAGTGTCTTATGCCTCCGAGGTACAGATATATACAAAGAGAGAGAGAGAGAGAGAGATAGAGAGTTACTGAGAGCAGGCGTACACATGTCCAAGATTACGTAACACACACACACACATAAATACATGTATAATTTTCGCGGATTAAATACTCTGGAGGTGTAGAGGTGAACCAAGCACTCACTTCAGATAGGCCACATAGCAGCCTCTATGCACAGGGCAAAAATACTGTTGTTCCGTTGTCTGTTCATGTCTATATGACTTTAAGCGGTGTTGCCAATATTTTATGATGTTATCAAATAAAGCTCAAGGAAATCTGCGTGTCACGTCTGGTACTTTGAATGCTACGTAGCGGCATTTCCTTTCTTTGATAAAATCTTATGTGTGGTTTTCACCTAAACTAAATAAACATTATGAAAACAGTTAGGCCTATGCGACTGTACCTATCACGTAACGAGCACTGCAGTTACTATTATAAGATTAACATTAACATTTCGACACGAAAACGCTCTTGAATGCTTTAAAATAAATTAGAAATTCAAATAGTTTGTACGGTTGGTGACTGAAAAATATGCAATCGAAACTATTGCATACAGTTTGATATCCAGACAAGGTGCCGCACTTTTGTGATGACTGTTAGGTCATCATCGTTTGTAAGTTGGCCTTAATATAATTACTCTGTCACCTAAATTGGTTGTTTTCTAGCATAAACTGAGTTAAAAGCTCTACGTTCCTGTACCTATATAAATCGAACTGACTTTACCTTTGTACTCTAGCAGCCGTAAACGTTGTTAATTAAAGTCTGCTACTTAAAGTTGCGAGAACATGTCGCATAGACCATAAACTGATAACTTTTTTTATTTATGTTGCGATGTTGTCTAAAGTGTGGTGTACAAGATGAAAGCGTGGTTACAAAGTATCTGTGACATTATACAATTAATTCAGTGAATACTTTCTGATTGTTAGAGATTTTACACTGACTCAAATTGTTGAAAGTGTTTTATCAGGATTTTTTGAAAACCACACATTTCATACGTAAAACTAATTCATTGATGGAATCAGTTAAATCCACTAACTTAAAAGACTAAGGAATAACATGAGTTCTAAGATGTACAAAATGTGTTAAGTTTTCCATGTAACTTCATTGTACTTTTACTAAGTGTCCCAGAAATCAAGACAACAATTGAAACAGTGATTTCAAAAACTACCCGAGTTCACACTTTTATAAGAATGGTTTTACTACGGTAAATTGTGGTATGACCTGCATTTCATTCAATTATGTGGATGTAGCCACTCTTCCTCTTTTACTGCTACTTAAAGAGGCCAGCTGATCACTTTAGTTCTCGTACTGTTTGTTTGTTTTTCTCCTGAACAATTTTTGGTTCTGGACAAGGGGCTGTTTTTTAATTCACTGTATAGATTTAGTTTGACGAGATTTGATCTGACGACACGACATTCTATATCTAGTACACCACAGTAAACTCTTGATTAATAGTAATGCCGTTCGAGAATATATTAAGTGTGGTTTACCGTTGACTTTTATGCATTTTGTACTTAATTTACTCTATAGAGTGTTTCTGTTAAAATGAGTATTTTTTCAAAAGTAATAGGCCTACTACTAAATAAAAATTCACAGGCCAAAAATTAAAAATGTCTAAAACACAACTATAATACAAACTGTATGTTAATGTGTAACTTATAAAAATTCACAATTCACTTAAAACAAGCATAGATGATAAGTGGCATGCTTGCGTTGGAAATACTGGTGATATATTATACCTCGGATGCGATAAAGTGACGTTACAGAATTTAACGATATTTAAGTTTCTGAATTTAACTGTAGATTTAAAATGACTATTAATATTAATGCTTTTGATTGAAAAGGGCTATAAAATAATTCTATATCTAAGCCGAGTCTCCTGTTTTCTATCTCTTTTTCAAAGAACATTGACAAAACATCATATATACCAGTGAAAAATCTTGCAACTAATAGAATCTGTTAAAATTTCACTTATTTTAACTATGAGTGTACTGATATTCCCGATCCATTTCACGAACAATCCGTTCCAACGTGCACAGGTTTTGAAGACACGATAGGAAAGACGTGCGCTAAGTTCAGGCGCGCGAACCACAATCCCATACGTACTTGTTGTGTGTATAGCAGGCAACTTTTCTCTCACGGAAACAGACGTTTAGTATATTGTACTGGTACCTAAAGAAGATGAAAACATCATTACCTTAAATTTCACTAGTGTTTTGTCTCAGACAACTTGCTGTGTTCGCGCGTTCCCTTGCTGCTGTCTCTTTTAAGTTCATGATCCATCATTTCTACTGCTTTTACGTTAGTTATTTTTTAAAATCATAAACGAAAGCTGATATCGAAAAAACGTTGAACAGTTTTATTTAACACAGTGCATACATTACGTAATTTTTTCAAGAGGAATCACACAATGATTTTAGATAATTATAGAGTTACAAAAATTCTCATAATGAACTAACCAGCCAAATATAAGTTATATAATTTTTATCTAGGAAAAATAAGGTACATGGCAAAATAATTTTTTTTATCAAAACTGTAAAACATTCTTTCGATATATGCTATCGTTTATGATTAAGAAAATAATTGTCGTGAAATTAGTATAAATAATGGATCATTGCCTTAACGAATAATCGTTACAGTGAATTTTTTCACTTCCTATTTAGTTTATAAGATCACGTACTTTAGAAAATAAATTCGCAAATTAATATTCTTTGATGTTTATTTTTCATATGCACATACGATCTGTATATTATATATATATATATATATATATATATATATATATATATATATATATATATATATATATATTGATATGTAATAAACCTCCCTCGTAGTGCGCAACACATAACAGTGGACAGTTCCCTCTAACACCGTAGTATTACAGCGAAGGAACCTCCCGAGCAACGTTATACATAAGCTTGGAATACGTATTTCAATTGTTCTTTCAAGTGTTCAAGGAAAATCTTATTTCACATTGTTTTACAGCCACAAATATTTTTCATGGAAATATCTTCCTGACTTACAAGGTAATATAATACATAAAACAAATGTACGTGCTGGGGATTTATTATAATTTAATATCAGCAGTTTGGTCGGTAAACATTATATTATTATTACCGCTCAAACTCCGTTTTTAAAAGCCCTTAATTTATTTAAACGCAATGGGAATTGTGTACTCACATGCTTTAAAATAATTAATACATAAATCGAAAGGAAAGAAGTTATCACATAACTTTATTTATCAGACCTGTTATCTGTAGTTTTCACCAAGACGTACTTCGGGGTTGCGTCTATCGTAGACTTCTCCAAACATCACACTGGAAAGTTCAGTAACTTGTAATATCCTGATGACGTAGATGTAACGTCTATCGAACTGTAAACACCAACCCTGACGGCAGATGACGTCTGCACGGGAAAGGTTGAATTGGTGGTGGAGGGGTTGGGTCACATTGAGCGCAACGAACCAAGACCATACTTGCAGCATGATAGACCAAGATCCGTAATTTCTACTTCTAATGCGATCAACATTTTTAAGAGTAAAAGAGAGATTATGTAGTTAAACAGTTTTATAGTTTTTTAATGGGATGTTACCATGTTGACCAACATAAAAAAAATCACTATTCTTTAAGGAATTTAATCAACCAAAGAAATTTACTTTAAAAACGAATTAGCTGGAAACACATAATTTTTGTAAAGAAAATTTATACTGTAAATAATAAAAAATATTTACCGACTAAACAGTTTTAGCAGGTTTACAGTATCCTCTCTCATTTACGCCAAAAATAAATCAACATTCACAAAAGCAGCAGTACAGAAGGCTCTCAACGTTAATTTTCTTTCAGCAACTGGAGCTAGAAGCGGTGAGTTGGAAATGCTGTCCCATCTGCCAGCGTAACATCATACAAGCGAGAGAGTGTGCCGAATTCCTAAACGCAAATTTACAATGATCATTCTCATTCGTCAGTCGCCCAACCGTCGGTCACGTGACTTCCGGCCAATCAGGAATCTGAAATTAGACAATCCGATCGTCCGTCGGAAGCCTTCCAAGCTGTAACTTTTTACGGACGGACGGGTGAAATTACAGCCTTGTAAATATGGACAGGAATTTTTGGTGAAAAGATTTTTGGCCCCTTTGTTTCAGTGCCTTACATGCACACCTGCAGCTCAACTTCATGGTTATTGACAGAAGTCTTTTGTGCAGAGTTGTTATTCATTTGACTGTACCAATCAGTACACGGATAACTGGGACACATCACGTCTGTGATTTGCAAGTTTAACATCCACACGCTGGGTGTTACGGCATCCAATCAATGACCACAAAGCAGAGATGCAGGTGCGCACGTAAGGCACTAAAACAAAGTGCTACAAAAATCTTTTCGCGAAATTTCCTATCTCTACTTACAAAGATGGCGACGATTGTTTCAAAGGTATTATTGTAATGTGAAGGCAATAATGTTTGCTCTTGTTGTGTAGCGCTGCTAATACATCTTGAAAATACTATAAAAAAATATAACTTTGGGGTTCGGGAAAAATTAAAATACTAACTGAAATCAATTTTAACATAATGCTTACTTAAATTAATAATTTTGCTTGTTAAATGTATTTATGGTGAAGAACCACGGTTACAATTATCAGCAGCTACAGATGCGCTTATTTTTAGAAATAAATAACATGTTTAATGGAATTTTCATAACCCGCCAAAGTTTTGTTTGAACACTGTAAGCACTGAAAATTAAAAGAATAGCAACGAACGGATTACGTATTGTTGTGAATCGCTAGATTTGCAGACGGACGGACTGGGTGCGGACGGGTAGATGACGGGCGAATGCAGCGGATCATTGTTAGAGATTATGGTATATCGCGAAAATATTTTGTGACAACGTACTCTTGAAAACGCCGTAGTTTCTTGCGACACAAATGATTCGGTGATATACTTATGAGTAAGGACCCTTGTTTTTCGCGAAAAGAATTTTGCCTCACTTTGTTTCAGTGCCTTACGCGCACATCCGCAGTTCTGCTTCGTGGTCAGTGATTGGATATTTCAACTGTCGTGAGCCTTGGGATTCTTACGGCAAATCACAGACGTGTGGCGTTAATAAATGTTATTGTAATTAGCTCAGTCAAATGAGATACGGCTCTTCGCATAGCCAATAACTGTGAAGCAGAATTGCAGATGCGCAAGTAGGCCACTGAAACAAACTGTTGCAAAATTATTTTCGCGAAAAACAAGAGTCCCTACTTATGAGATCAATAATATGCATCAAATATTACAATATCGGTAGCCTTATTGGTTCAGTCAAATAGGGCAACAGTTCCAAGTACAAGCTAAAGCTAGTAATCTTCTGGGAAGCTGAACATTTGTTGAAATCCAGCAAACATACAAGTTTCCACGCAATAAACCATCATCTCTAGTGATTGTAAACTCACCTTAATAAGTAAGAACAGGAACGTTGACCTCCCACGTCAACTAGAATCCAAGTGTGAAATTCCTAACATGACGGCACATCGTCACGCGTTTTTGTGACAAAAACATATTTGGAGTGTCACGTTGCTTGCCAAATATATACACTAAACATTTCCAGAAATTTAACTCGCATCATTTGACCTTATTTGTAATACAAAACATAGAATATATTTTCAGCATTATTCATCACTCACCTTAGTGACAGCAGCTGTTTCTAGAAGGCTGCGAAACTGTAATAGATTTTTTGCCTGAACGGTGCTGGTTTTAGCATAATATTTAGTTAAATATGAACGATTGTGTTTCGAAACAGGATAAAAATTTGGGTTCGTCCCATGAAAAGTAAATACAGGGATACGTAGAAGTTTTGAGATGTTGCGGGGCACTTTACCTGTGATATTCTAGGACTATCTCACTGTACCGACAGCCAATTAAGCCAGCTGCTTTCACGCTCAGCGGTATCACAAGAGGAAGGGTTGGTTTTATGGTCCCAAATCAATACACTATTCGTCCACATTGTACCCGTACTTGCTTGGTAAGACTGTGCTTCTTTCTCTGTCATTAATTTTTCTTTGCATGCCGTTGTTTGTAACTAAGCTTTAAGAGCCCTATACAGCTGTGCATGAACTCTGTTGTAGCGTGTTAGGAGAAAGTGTTTTTTAAGAGATGCCACTAAGCATGTGATCGATATCTTTATCCACAAAAAGAAAACAAATTTAAAACTAAGCTTATATAGTTCTGATTTCTAGATGTCGTGCTTAGAAATGTAGTTTAGACGCACCTAAATATTACTAAAAACCGGCTTTTCCAGACTGTTGTCACTTAAGAAATATCAACCAGGATCGTAAAATAAAAATATAGAAGCATGCGCCGAACTATACTACGCACTTTCCGCAAATAAATTAGTAGGGTCACCGCTTGAAGTCCCATTGGTAGGGCCTGGTAGTTTTCGCGAAAAGATTTTTGCAGCACTTTGTTTCAGTGCTTTACGTGCGTACCTGCATCTCGGCTTTGTGGTCAGTAATTGGATGCCGTAACATACAACATCTGGAGGTAAAACCTGCAAATCACAGACGTGATGTATGGCAGTTATCCGTGTACTGATTGGCACAGTCTAATGAATAACGACTCT
>PNEQ01041445.1:0-29676 GCA_003012365.1 Medauroidea extradentata
TCATTATATTTACTGGTTTTGAAGTTTTGTATGAAGTAAAAATACGCAAATTTTGACTTTGAAGTGACATTACGGGAAAACTGGCTGAGCTAATTTTTTTTCGTTAGAGGTTAATGTACTCTTAACTAATGTCTACAAAACTAACACTATTTTATACAATTACAAAATTATGAATTTTTCCCTACTTGAACGCCCTTAAGGGGACCTTATACCGTGCGCTTTAGGGCATGGGCCCGAGTTTCTTCGCATTTAACGACAATTATTTTTTAAAACATAAATGTGAGCCGATATCGTAAAATCGCTTCGTTACTTTGTTATGACCGATTTAAACTGTGTACTCTAATTTTGTCGAGTCAGAAGACTACAAAATAGTTGCTAATTAGTTAACTAACGAAATTTACTTTTAATTGATAAATTAGCCATACTCATCGTACCGTTTGTCTCGAAAAATTGCATTGCATAATAAAACCAATTTGCAACAAAGTTACGAAGAAATTTTACGATATCGACTCTCGTATGTATTTTAAAAAATAATTCTCTCGAAAGCCGAGAAACTCGGGCCCAAGCCCTTAAAATGAGATTTTATACGAAGCTATTCCACATGCGCCCATTGTGCCAACGTAAGTTAAGAAAACACACTTCGGATAAGGTCGGAAGGTCATTGTTAAAATACCATGTTCAATACAAGTACAGTTTCTAAGCATTCCAAAATGGCTAAATACGGCCTTTTCAGACTACTGTTCCTCAAAATGTATTGACCGGGTGTATATGAAACTCAGATTGAGAATTGAATCAACAGATGCAGAAAGGGGACACGTAAAAAACTGAAATTCCGACGTTGAAGCTGGAACAAATAGTATTTTAATGGTAGTTACATCAAATTTGGCAGAAAGGACTCACACACGATAATTTATAATTACTAATCTAAAAATTAAAAAATAAAGAAATGTTCTGGGTTTGCTTGAAACTTGTTCTTGCTAATTAATTTTTTTGTCTGTTCTGAAAAGTGTTGTTTTTGTGACATGTGCTCTTTCTGCATCTTTCGATTCAATTAGGCTGAACTCTGCTCCAGAATTTTCACCAATAAATATATATGGTCACCGCTTAGTTTCCCACAGTACAAACGGCTCGGCGGAAATCTTGCACTCTACTTCAGCGCTTGGCTCGTTGAGGCGATGCGATATTTGGCGCGTGTTTCAAGGTCGCCCTTATGTTTCCGTCGCTTTTGAGCCTCTAGCGCGCAGGTAGGCGGCGCCGTTAACAGATGAAGTTCCGACTTTGTCAGTTGCCACATTGGGCGCATGTGGAATACTTTCGTTTAAAAAACTCTGTTTACGAACACACTGCAAAACATTTGAATGGCGTGGTAGGCGGTACCGTCAAGGCCTTGGTCTTTCATTTATTTCAAACAATTGTAAATAATTCAAATATTTTTTAACCAAATGCTTTAAAAAAATTTGAGCTTGTGTACAGTCATATGATACACAATATTGCCAGAGTGTTCTTTTTTTAAATAATGTACCTACCGTTTGCTAGCAAAAAATAATTTTTCTTCATTTTGGCGTATTTTGACAACAAAATAAGTTCAATTTCAGAAGCGAAAATCTAAAAATCCGTTTGGTGTTTTGCAACAAAAAAATTCAGTTACAAACGATAATATGTAAGTCTTAAAACTGTTTTGTATATGTATTAATTTCCGTTAAAAAACTTTCTAAACCTCTGAAAAACAAAGGAGTGAGGCCTTAAAGTTTCTTTGCTTTCGAGCCTCCAGTGCGCAAAACGGCTCCATGTTTGCATCCAGAAAACTTCGTGTCGAGATGTAATTGCTGTGGAAATAACATGTTCGCTTGTGTTTGCTTCGGCAAGCTCTATTTACAGTTGTATTTCTGGCGGAAGAAAAGGCTCTTAAATCAGTGAGCGAGGAAGTTTGGGACGGGAGCAGAAACGGGTAATGGGTTGTAGAGGAAAAGGTGCTAGGGTAAGGTTTGGAAACTCCCGCCCGACATTCTGCAGCTGTATATTTCGCGGCCTTCTTTATGAACCGTAAATATTTCTCCGTCTCGACGTTTGCAGGCCGTAATGTGCAACGCTTCGGCCGCATTACGTCATTTTTATTATTCCTGTAGCTGTTTCTCTCTCACTCTATGCTACACCAAACACTGCTTTACAGCGACCGTAAACAATAAGTGTCGATAAACGCATGAAACCGCGGTGTCGAGTGTTCGAACCTAAATCATGAGATGTTGGCGGTTGGCTATTTACTTTAAAAATAAAGGGCATGTAGTCAACTTCAATGGAAACAATCATAACAGTTTCGAATGTCCATTCCGGGGATACATATTCCGTTACGTTGAGAGTTAGTTGCACCTGCTGCATAGGCTGTTGTAAAAAATGTCTTTTTTCTCCCGCGTGTAACTATTAAGGTTGTTGACGTGGCAAAAATTCGAAATTTTATATTTGCTTGGCATAGTGTTAGTTTTATAGACGTTACTTGTGTCTACATTTTCCACTTGTAGAAATATTTTAGCTGTCATTGTTTTCCCATAGCGGCATGTCAAAGTCAGAATTTGCAAGTTACAGGAACATAGGTTTATCAAAAAGCAAGTGACTTACTCGAATGAAATAATTTACACTGAAATTGTATAATATGGACACAATGCTAACAGATTAAAAACACACAACAAAGTCATTTTGTCTTTTTTAAAAATTGCCACAAATGAGGTAAATTTTCGTCATTTTCGGGTTTTATTAAAAAGTACAAAGGAATTCCATTCTGTGTTTTTAAATATTATAGCATAGTGCCCATTATATACAATTTCAGTGTAAATTATTTCATTCGAGTAAGACACTTGGTTTTTGTTAAACCTATGTTCCTGTAACTTGCAAATTCTGAATTTGACATGCCGCTATGGGAAAACTATGAGAGCTAAAATATTTCTGCAAGTGTAAAATGTAGTCACAAGTAACGTCTATAAAACTAACACTATTCCAAGCAAATATAAAATTTCGAATTTTTGCCACGTGAACGCCCTTAAACGTGTTTCCAATGCGTAAAAGAGACACGCTTAGAAATATGTCACTACCGTTTTGAAAATATCGTCTGATTTTTAACAATATAATTCCCAATTCATAAAAGTGTTAAAAATGGCTTTCTCACATTTCCGTAGCTGGAAAAATACTAGCCGTAAAGGTAAAACAGACTGATAGAGACCTGCGTTGGATCTTAACACATGCTTTCAACAAACGAAATAATTGTATCACCGCTTAGATTCGCACTGAATAGCACTTAAACAATCCACAATTGACAAATACCATGCGCTTATTTGCGAAGAGGTGTTTAACGCACGTTTTGGAGTCGATTTATCACCTTCCGCGTTTCTGTGCCTCGAACGAAAAAAAAAAAAAAAAAGGTCCAAATAACTCTAAAGTACACGTATGAGTATTTATAGAGCGACATAAACATAAACCAGTTCGAATTTGCTCTCATTTAAGAAAGTCTTCCGTAATTTTTTTCCTAGGTTAAAGTACTAGTATTATAAAACATAAAGGTTGAAAACATAGATAAGAAAATTAGATTTATATTTCGGTTTTGCTTTCATCTGAACGTCTAATCTTGCGGGTGTTCTTTTTAGGGATTGGTATGTGCTGTTGGCGTCTAGTAAATCAAGACTAATATTTTCTTCCGCAATCCGTTGTCTTGTCAGGGTGCGAATTTTAATTTTTTAAAAATATTTTCTTTATATTCACAATGTATTTTTGCCTGCACTACTACATCGGTGTCTTAATAAAATAAAATTTGCCGAGGTTCGCTTTTATGTCTGCTTGAGGCGACACTGTTGCGTGCGTAGAAAATAATACCTCTTCATCTCAGTACCGAATTAACTCGCATTGTTTCTGGTGTGGTATTTTATTTACATATCTGTAAATAAAATACGTACGAACGCGCAGAGTCGTAGGCTTCGTCATTTTGAAAACATATAAATTTATATACATTTCTGGTCTTGTATGTTCAAACTACTTCTGTTTCTTTAAAATACATGCACGTCGCGGTAATGTGTATTCGCGAATGAAATAACTGAGTACTTGCTCTACGATGTGGCAATGCGGCTAGTTACGAGAGAGATGAAGACAGAACGAGTTAGCGGCTTAAATGGCTAAAATATGTATTTGGCAGCTCAAAAGTACAGCAAGTCTTGCTACAAAACTACTTTCAACTCCAGCAGTGATGGGATATTAACTTTTACTCCCTCTTGCGTCTCTGGCTTGCTCTTTACACAGTTTCTTGCTATAAACCGAGGGAAAAAGTATCGTTCTCTCCAAACCACATCTGCATGTTTTTGCAGGATGACAAATCGCATTACTTAACTAGTTTGGCAGGAATCCCAGGGCGGTTAGAGTGTTCTTGGCTTCTTGGTCATGTACGTCTTATGCATGTCCCAGATTGCGTGTCGGCTCGCACTGGCAAATGTTAGGCGCGCGATTGTACGAAGACAGGCGTGCGCTTGCTTAAACTGCCTGTTGTGTTCCCTGGTCGCAGGCAGATTGTAGATATTGCCTTGCCGTGTAAACTTTAATAGGAAAGCTCGATCTAGTTTGTAATGAGATTTCCACGAAGGAGAAGGAAAATTTGAAAAGTAATTTCTTTCGGCATTTTTCTTGTAACACTGTTCTGCCGGAATGAACTACATTTACCTATGTATTTCCTTACCTTTTACACTTCGGTCTTAAGGGGGATTGACCCCTGTCAGACCAGTTTTACGGTTTTTCTTATAAATCAGGAAATAAACACATTGTTTTACTTTTTTTCACCTGCCAAGGCATAGTTTATTGTTTCATTCACTTGTTGAAATCCGTATGGCATTGTTTCTGTTAATGTTGCGGCCTCTGTTGTCGCTCCCATAAATAAAACAATGTTTCCTTTTCAGCTGTTTCCCGTTGTAAAATAATGAATATATTATGGTTCCTGCAATTAAAGAAAATCAATAAAGTTTGTATCTATGCCTTGTCGTGACAAAAATTTTGATACATCGACTGGAACAGATAAATCCAAGGTGGTAAGGATTAATACCCCTGACGGCAGCAATACTGTATAGGTTCCTTCACTATCCATAGAGTTTCCCTTTAGGTCGTCGAAGTTTTTCTAATGAACATTTTTCAGCAGCCTCAGCAGGCTATTTTACATAATCGGAACCTGAGAACATATAGGCTACTGCTGTGCTATAAACGTGACTTTACTACTTTCGTAAACAATTTGAATCTTGTTTTACGTATGTGAAACACCCTCTCGTTTTTTTTGCAAAGTAAGTAAAGTAACTGTTGTAATGTTATGTCTATATTTACCAAGTGACGTCGAGGCTGAACATTCCCATGCTCGTGAGATGTGAGAACTTGGAACTTGGTACGACGCACGTCTTGTTGACGTAACGTCATCCCCACGTTGTTGACGCAAGTCAGATGCGGGTGAAGGCTACGAGACGTTGCCATGGCAACCCTGCCACTTTGCAGCCTGCTGAAGAAGCGAAACTGTGCCTCGAAGACAAGTTACGTACTTGGCGTGCGTACGTGCGCACAGTTACGTACTTACACACACACACACACTTAGACATTGTGCGTGTCTTGCGTATAAGCAGAACCACGTCTGAGCAAGTTTTCTTACGATTTAGTGAAATATCGTGGACATACGCCATTGCACTGCTTTGCCGTACGTGGAAATCCAAGAGTGAACCAAGATATACAATAAAAAAATAAGAAGAATTTATTGGGTTGTGGACATAGTTCAATGCTCGTGTTTTGCTGATAAAGCTTGTGTTAGATGACAAAGTGCAAAAACACAGAAAAGGACTTGAAACACGATACAAACAGAATAAAGCAATCCCAGAGGAATTCTGTCAGACGTTATTATATCAAATAATAAGAAATCTGACAAAAATCCTCTGGGATTGCTTTTTTCTGTTTGTTTAGTGTTTTATGTCCTTTTCTGTGTTTTTTGCACTTTGTCATTCAACACAAATTCGATCAGCAAAACACGAGCAATGGCGTATGTCCACAATACAATAAATTATTATTGTAAACTTTCATTGGAACACATTTTTAAAAATCTCGATGTTATTTGAATCGGTTGTAGTCAACACATAGATACGGCTGTAGTCAACACATGTGTCGAACCTTAGGAAATATGAATAAACGAAAAGTTAGTATCAACTTACACCTCATAGTATTAACTTGTGCCTTAAACCTACAAGTAGCACCTCAGATTATGTATTTGTTCCCAGGAGGTGACACTTGACTTGCAGGTCAGTCTTGAGTGTATGGCAATGTAGGTTACATCAGCGAAAAGTAAGGTAAGGGGAAGGGGCAAACTTTCGTTTTTAGTTCCTGTTAGTAGTAATAATAGTAATAATAATAAATTTAATTATAAATATAATAATAAATATTATAATAATACCGTTTTTGTTTATGTAATGAAGTTACGGCCGACTTAATTACGTTACATAAAACAACTTATAATCTTTTTGAAATTCAAATACTTGGAAAATACGCACAAAGAGAGAAAATAAACAATAAATAAATAAAACGGAAGCGATAATGAAATAAGTATGTACGTATAAAAATACCCATGAATATGTAATTTTTCAGACAATACACACGCTCTCAATTAACTGAAGACCAAATAAATAATTACTTAAAAATTTAAGTATCAATTGATGACATGAATTTCAACAAAACTTTCTAAAGATAGGAAGTGATATGCAATTGTTTATATATACAGGACTGTTTCACATTCGAACAAATCTAACAGCAGAGGAACGTGACTATGAATTTCGTGATAGTAAGCTGGAAGTTGTAAAAATATATAACGCGTATTTAAAACGGTTAAGCCAAGGTGAAGTAGTTTTTGGAAATGAATAAGCAAACATGGTATTTACCTCTTTCAAACATAAAGTAATTGTTCTAATACATTTAGATATAGTGACTTAAAATAAGTTATTAGCACTGAAAATTAGTAACTCAGGTAAAAAATTAATATTAATAGATATATGTGAATTTTCAGAGAAGATAATCTTCTTTCCTTGGCTGGGAAACTGATTGATGAGAGAAGAAAATCCTTGTCATCCGTGGCAAAAAAAAAAAAAAAAAAAAAAAAAACTCGCAGTTGATCCACGCACATTCCTTCTCCCCAAGAAGCTTCGCGAAGTTCCCACGTCTTGTATGCAGGGACCGGGATATTTTGAAAGTTATTTGCCCAACAGTTTATGATCTTCACAAATATCTATGTGATAAAGCAAATATCCGCTGCTCATAGGCCTGTACCGTAATTGTTCTTGCAGTTTGGGACTTATTTTATATTTATCGCTATGGGGATTCTTGACTTTTACGAAAAGGTTTTTGCACTTGCTTATTTCAGTGCTTTTCATTTCTGCAGCTATTTAATGATCAATGAAATGAATGGTAGGGACTGGAAAATTTCGCAAGTTAAATGTCCCGCACGTCAGAATCCATTGTCCCTGTGTACACTCAGACCCCGACAACTTGATCATGGTTAGAGATTATGGTTAGGGCACGATTTTGTCGCGAAAATATTTTTGCCACAATTTTTTTCAGTGTCTCACGTGCACATCGGCAATTCTGTTTCAGGGTTATTGACAGCGTGTCTTTGTTCAGACACTTCTCCCATCTGACTGCACCAATCAGAGTAAGATAACTGTCACTCTGTACGTCTGTAATTTGCCAAGGCAAGTGAGAGTAAAATCATCCAATCACAGACGATGTAGCAGAGCTGCAGATATGTACATGACCCATTCAAACTAAATGTTACAAAAATCTTTTCGCCATAAAATTGTGGATCTAATTATTGTATATCGCGGGATAACTTGACTGTTTGCTGGGTTCCAATGTAAGTTCGGCTTACCAGAAGATTACTGGCTTCTGCTTGTACGTGGCTCTGTTACCCTATTTGACTGAGCCAATAATAATCCAGCTATTGTAATATTTTATGCCTCTTATTTGTCTACAGACAGCTACGTTGTGTGAGAAGTATATCACCGAATCATATATGTCACAAGATACTACAGCGTTTTCAAGGGTATGTTGGTACAAAACATTTTCACGATAGACCATCGTCTCTATTCACTGGTTACTGGTCAAATGTTCACCTAATAAGAGATAGCACGGAAATTCAGCCAAGTTTTGATTGGCTCGAAGTTATTCAGGGCGACGTGTCTGAAATGAAGATTGATCTAAATTAGATTTGCGAAATTTTCCAGTCCCGAACTTTTAGATGTTTTTAACTCTTGGTGTCTTGGGTTTCTTTCAGCATTCACAAACGTGTGATGTTGTAGCGACCCTATCTGACTGGCACAGTCAAACTAGAGTCACTTCTGCACACATACACATTGTCAACAACCATGAGTTGGTATAGTGCGGAGCTGAGGAGAAGGCAAGGCAGAATGGAAGGGTGTTTGTGGGGACAAACGGAGCACTATGTGGCCCCCACCAACACCCTTCCATTCTGCCTTGCCTTCTTCTCACCACCCTGCAATACTCATGTGCACGTAAGACATTGGAACATGTCGGAGTGAAATATAATTTTCTCGGAAATCAGGTGTACAGTACCCATTTATGGCTCGCAGACATCCAAATAATGCAAAAAAAAATGCTCCTGTGCTAACAGTGAATGTACGACGCAAATGTGAACAACTGTTTAAAATGTATTTTTTGTTTGTGGGAATTCAGGGTTCCGTGAATTGCATGGCTGTGTTTTATCGTATTCTTTTGTTCTGATGTTAAAGCAGATCTGGCTGTCTTTACACTCTCGTGTCATTTTCAGTGGCTTCCATGACCACTCGCAGAGCCAAGGATAACATTTTACTAGCCCGCGCCATAGTTCACACACCCGCAGGAACCTATACTTCATAAAAACGAGGGTCGAACCACTTATTCCAACATCTTGGGCTCGTGTTCGCGTCAGTGGTTCGGATGATGCATGTCGTAGGTGCTGAGGCAGACCGAGAGTACACTCGGCTATAAACCGCCCTCTTCCCCTCCTCGAGGACCTCCCTCGAGAAACAGCACGTCGTCGACGCAAAATATTGTACGCAGCGTGGGCATAATAATAAAAAAAGGTTGGTGGTGGTGGAAAGAGATGCCTTCTACGGCCGCGTTATATGGACCAGATAAGGATGGGGGAAACTGGGAGGGAGATGCATCTCTTCGTGCTGGGAATCGATTATCAATTTGCAACTCTCGCCACATCCAACCAACCACCCCACAAGCCGACCCCAATCCCCTCCATCCCACCATTTTACGAGGACTTGTGATGGTGAGAGGAGCCAGGGGTAGGCGTGGCTCGCTCGGCCCTTTCTACAGCACGAACTTCGTACTTCATCTCCGAACTCCTCCTCCACTTTTTCTTTAACAATTTCTCTCCCTCAACAGCGCCGACCAACCCCTTCCGCACCATCTCTCTTTGCTCGAAACCCTCCCTTCTCCCACCACCTATTTTCCCCTCAACACCCACCCCATACCTCTCTCTACATAGCAAGCCGGAGAAGAACCGCAGTCCAAAACGACCTCCGCTTTTTATATCCGAACAAACCCAGGGGATATAAACGAGTTCTGCGACAAAACTATTACCAACTCTGCAACACGCAAAAAAAATACCTACCTCTCTTTCCCTTTTCTCTTCGCCCGTGTCTCGTTGCTTCATAATCGCATTAACTTGGCCTCTGGAAGGTGGCTCCGTGTGTGAGCGAGCTTGCTATTGCGGAAAAAAAATTTCTCGAGATGTATTTTTTTTTTCGGATAAAAAAAATGCCCTAGAAAGTAGTAGGGTTTTTTTTTTTTGCTCGCCAGCGAGGCACCCTCTCTGGAAATAAGTGCTGGAGGCTCTCCACAGTTGTAGAAGACCGCTCAAAGTAATAAAATAATTCGCCAGCTTGTATGGAATTGAAATTCCTAAACGTTCTTTATGACACGAGAATATGACGATAAGAATCATTTCAATAACTATAAGCTATTAATATTTTTCACCCATTATTTTTATGTTTGATGAATATTGTTGTGTGCAAGAAGTACTTTTATTTGTTGTCTGTGTAATTTTCTTGAACTGAAATGCTTGATAACATAATTCGCACCCCAATGCAATGCCAACATGTCTCAAAATTCGTCATTTTGAGATAAATGCGTTTGTACATACATGCATACTTTCAAATATTTATATATTGGCAGTATAATATCAACATATCACAAAATATGTTGTTATTGTACTGAAACATAACATTTATTATTTTTCCTCATGCAATATAAATGCTAGAAATGTTAGTCTTAGCACTAATTATTACTGTTACTTGGAAAAAATGTTTAAAATAAAACTTTTTTTAAATGTTTGGAATGCTTTTATTGGTTATGTTAGTATTGTATTAGGTAGAGAAAACGATCCTAAATTTTATCATGTATGTAACTAAAAATGTAGATTTTTTAGTAATGTTTGTATTGTATTGGGGGTGCGATATATTTATAAATACATATATGTGTGTGTGTATTGAAAGGAACAATTGTCACATTCGTATAAGCAAAAAATGTTACATGAACGAAGGCCCGAATGTGCATCGTTACTGCACTACAGTTCAGAGTACATTATGCACCGCGTAAAGAGCGTTGAATGGATCGTGTTAGTGTGGAATACCATTGCAGCTATAATTAGCTGCTACATTCGAGACGATACGTATTTAATGGCACGGTACGCGTTGTCCGATGTAGCATTCCACAGTATCATGATCCATCTTAACGCAATGCGGCCACTCACCAGGTAGTTGCGAGGCATACACTATACACGTGGTTTGGCGTCCGTTACAGAATTTCGATGTGTACACGAGTAAGTAAACAGGTACAGCAACAACCACAAGCCTACCTTGCAACACTTTCACTATACGCCACTGCCGCCACTCGCCAACAGAAAAAAAAAATCATTCGAGGCTTAAGGCCGCGGAATGCGTCATATTTTTATTTTTATACTTGCGCACAGACAATTTTCTTATTTATCTCATGGAATTTTTTTGTATCTCATGGTTTTTGCGTAATGGCATACGTGATCTACAACGTCTGACATATAACATGAAGAAAGAAAATATTTTTGTATTGAAAATAAAAAAAAAATTACAAAATTTTGATATTTAAAAGTTCAAAGAATTTATTAAAAAGTAAAGTAACTGTGCGTTTTCGGGAATATGTTCGTATAACATTTTTTATTCTTCTCCATATATGAGGATTATGCCGCCAAAATACTGACGTGCAATTTTGGCCACCCACTATTTATATACATAGGTACACTCTCAGGCATGTGTATACATGCTTGCATGTACACATACATCGTATATGTGATACATATTTGTATTCAATATGTAGAGACGGTGAAATTTTGCGAAGTCAATGATCTGCATGCTAGAATTAAACATCCTATGCATACTCAAGCTCTGTATATTCGTTCATTGTCTGCTGTTTCACTAAGTAGCAGCTGGTGGACAAATTGTCGGGACTTGAGTATGCATAGGATATTTGATTATATCATGCAGGTAATTTCATTCGCAAAATTTCACCATCTCTAAATTATTAATATTCTTCAGTGTATGTATGCATGTGGATATATATATATATATATATATATATATATATATATATATATATATATATAATCTCTATTTCTATATATATAAAAATCAATTGCTGTTCGTTAGTCTCGCTAAAACTCGAGAACGGCTGGGCCGATTTAGCTGATTTTGGTTTTGAAATGTTTGTCGTAGTCCAGGGAAGGTTTAAACCGTGAGAAAATATGGAACAATTGCGAGAAAGATAGTTAAAAAACAATATTGTAATATTTTGGTGGTTGTCATTGTTGGTTTGATGGTTTTCATTGTTGGTTTGTTGCTTCGTATTTATATAAATCTGTGGTGCGTTCAGAAATTTTAATTGTTGTCGTTGTTTGGATTGTAAATAAAAAAACTTTATTGTGCTATTTCAAACATACACAAAATCTGTTTTGTTGGAATGAAAAAAAAAAGTTGGTTGTTGAATGTTTATATTTCAGTTGTCTGTCGAACGTCAGACGAAAGGTTATAAAGTTAATGTCGTTGGGATAGGTGATACGAAGTTCACCGGTTCATCTAGTATATAATAATAAATGCGAAAGTAAATATGTATGTCGGTCTGTCTCTCTCGCTTTCACGCTTAAACTACTGAACCAATTTAAATGAAATTTGGTATACAGATAGTCTATAGCCTGAAGATGGACATAGGATACTTTTTAATGCGAAAAAAGGGTTGTAAGGGGTTAAAAGGGGGGATGAAAAGTTGTATGGAACTATCGTCATTTTTAGAGCTAGAAGCTTGAAACTTGAGAGTTAGCGTAAGTGGACCTGGTATATATGAATTTATATTAATATAGTATAATATTAATATATATAAATATGTATTAACTATTAATATAGCTCAGGGACAGACACTTAAAGTTGCAGGAGTACATTTAGAGAAAACATGTTTTTCCCATGGGCAACTCTATGTGACATGCCCACGGGTCTCGAATCCGCAAAATCTATATGTTTTGGCAAAAAATCACGAAACAAAAAACGTTGTTTATAAAAATGTACTTACTTAAATAAACTCATATTAATCTTCGTACTATCTTTATACTTCTTCTTTTATATGTATGTCTTATTTGTGAAATAATTAATAATTAAAAAAATGTTTCCCAAAGACACTATTCCACGCGGACGAAGTCGCGGGCACATCTAGTGTATATATATATATATATATATATATATATATATATATATATATATTTATACATACATACATATACGACGGTCATTTTCTTTCAAGCTACGATCGGCTGTAATAAAAAAAACGGGAATGAATTAAAACATTATTTTAATGTCAAAAGAAGCGTACATCTTTACACTATTTTTCCACAAAATCACCGTGCATATTGAGGCATTTGTCGTACCGATGCACCAGCTTTCCGATATCTTCTGTAAAGAATAATGCCACCTGCCTATTCAGCCTTGTCCCCTGAAACCTCTTGTTGCAAGCTGGTGCATCGGTACGACAAATGCCTCAATATGCACGGTGATTATGTGGAAAAATAGTGTAAAGATGTACGCTTCTTTTGACATTAAAATAATTTCCCAATTCACTCCCGTTATTTTTATTACAGCTGATCGGAGGTTGGAAAAAAATAACCCTAGTATATACATACGTATATGTGTGTGTGTATATATATATATATATATATATATAATATATATGCATAACTACCCACGTGATTATTTAGTAACTGTCGCAAAAATATGCAGCTCCACTGCACCTAATATTGTAATAGGGCGTTTCTGAAGACATGGTTAACAGTTTGACTGTAACAGATGAGCACGTTAAATTATTTGGAATGTAAGATTGTCGAAAGTACAAATAAACAAATGAAATAGTAAAGAAATAAAATATATCAAACATTAAATTAACTGACGGTGGCGATACGTGTGATTCCTGAAAACCATGCACGCAGGTTTGTACTGTTTCTACGATAGCTAATTTTTATAGGTTAATCGATTGCAGATATCGCGAATATGTTTGACAGTTTTCTTTACTATGGGTTTTGCTGAGATAACTTTTTTTTTTCACCACAAGGAATTTTACGGTGCAGAGTAATAAGTTTGTTAGCAAAAATGTTGTTAGTTACGTAATTAGATACAACCACTGTATTTGCCGTCTTGAAAAAAAAACTAACGCAATGTGGAAACAAATTCTAAACAAAGCTGTCAATAGTTTTTTGATACGTGTTCACGTTTACGCTTAAACGCAAGTATCTTGAAAAAGTAAATATGACGGAGCTTAGACTTATGGATGAGCACCCATCGCTTTGTGACAGATTAAATTTTCCTTTACTGTTATTATTTATTTATTTGTACTTTTGACAATCCTACATTCCAACGAAGTGAATTAATTAGGCAGTAACAGTCAAATTGTCAACCATTGTTCAGAAACGGAACATCAAAATATAAATATTCATCTGTAATAAAAGTGTTAGCCATGCTGGTAATTTAATAAATCTTTAAATACAGACGATTTTCTATCTTTGTGTTGTTGTCCTCACTAGATTGCCGCGAGCCAAGCGGAGCGTAAAGGAAAATTGGCTTATAAAAAAATCATATATTCGTCTATTTACGAGTAATGTTAAAACATGATTCCGAAGGTGAATATGTTTAAAATGGGTGTCATGAACTTCCGAGTTATCTTCGTCACAGCTTAATATGTATCGTAATTATCATGCCTATATAAACAGAGGAGCATGACCTTCGCTGTATAACTGTTTAGCGGACTCCAGTCTTGCCATCCTTTTAAAGAGGGAGTTTCTTAAAATCGCGTTTTTGTTAAATTGCTCCATAACATAGATCCCATGTTAATTATCTGAAAAGAAAGCTGAGTAGGACACCGTGGATCGGTTAACAGTTGTTTTAACATCATATTATTTAGAAATCCTTATGTTTAGATCTTAGTAATGGTAATTATAAATAAACAAATAATTTACTGATTTCAGTCTCACGTCAGTTAATATCGATACGAATCAGCTCAGTTAAGCTTAACAAATTATATTACGTAACGATTTTATGCCGATACTGACTCGGAATTTCTAAACTTCGCCGTGAAAATTAGTTACAAATTAGCAAATATAAAATCAATAAATCTGGGAAACTAGGGCCTTAAATTATCACATTTATTGCGTGGGATTATTTTTTATTTTAACGGTCGATCAAAAAAGGCCGCCAATAAACCGCGACCAGCAGACTGGAAGGACCAGTGCTCGTGTCGGTGTGTCCCCCGCGGCGACATCGATAGATCGATAGCTCATCTCTCTCGTGGACTGTGGCTGCCCGCTGCGACGCTTTCGATTCGATCCTTGGGTCGGTGGAGCGCGAGTGCGGCTTCGACCCCGGCGCTTGATTAGCTGTTTGTCGCCGCCGGCCGCTCGCAATCAGCTCGTCCAGTCCCCATCCCCCTTTTTCACCCCACCAAACCTTAATGGTATCTTCCCTTACCACACTGCACCTGACTAACTGCCACTCGCTCCAAGCCGTACTCACAACTGTGCAAACACCACACTGTCGAAGCCACCGTCGCAACTCAGAGTCTGTAATTTGTAAGAAGAACAAATTTAAAATTAGCACACTCGCAGGAACATAAAGGTCATGCTCATTAGGTTCTAGTGTTTATGCGGTGAATAAATGTTTACGCTTAAACGAGAGCAGATATCAAAAATCTGTCCGGCAGTTTTGTTTTAAATGTTGTTTGTTGTGGTAGCTAATTTTTTCAAAGCAATATATTATACGGTTTAGACAAAAAGTCAATTAACCAGAAATGCATTAATTTCACAAGTAGCTAAAATTATAGTACTTGCTGCCTTAAAAAAAACAGGCAACTTGGAGAAGTTGATTTTCAACAAACCTGCCAGACAGATTTTTTTATATCTTCTCATGTTTAGATATAAAAAATTAATATCGATACAAATAGTAGACACTGGACAGGGTGAATGTATTTTGCGCGCACGACGCTCAGAAGTACGGATCCTTTAAGGACGATACAGTACGTTAATAATGCCTCTACATAACCTCTAGACGCCAGCCACCGACACCGTGCCTGTTCGAGACTTTCAGTGCTGATCCTTTAATTTTATACATATATATGTATATACCAAATATGTATTTTACCCGCCTATACCTTTGAAAATATTCTGCGCTGAGGTCTACATGCCTAAAAAATTTTTCGTCTCATTCGACTTTTAGAAAACACGCTTTATGGCCTCGCTCTTTAGAGTTTAGCAGTGGTTTCGGAAAAATATATTTTCAAACGCAAATTAATACATATATCAAAAATTCATTCGGGTAGTTTTAACACTTGTATATATCATCGTTTG
Source organism: Medauroidea extradentata (assembly GCA_003012365.1). NCBI lineage: Eukaryota > Metazoa > Arthropoda > Insecta > Phasmatodea > Phasmatidae > Medauroidea > Medauroidea extradentata. Next base: position 15,959 of record PNEQ01041445.1, read on the forward strand.
TATCTGAATTTTTCTGTTACAATACACCGAACTGATTTTTAGATTTTTGCCTTTGAAAAAGCACATATTTTGTTGTCAAATTAAGCCTAAATTAAGCAAAATAATTTTTTCCTTGCAAACGGTACATTATTTAAAAAAAACGCTCGGGTAAAATTGTGCATCGTATGACTGTAAACATTCTCAAAGTTTATCAAAGCATTTGGTTAAGAAGTATTCAAGTTATTTGCAATTGTTTGAAATAAATGAAAGATCGTTGTCTAAACGAGTAGTGGTGATTCCGAAATGGGTATATAGTATAGACACGTATATCGTTTTTAAATTATGTTCCTGAACACACGTCACTCAAGTGAGATGAGCAGTTTTCGAATAATCTGCTAACGGCCGATGCCCTCCGCACTGCTCGGCGGTTTGGAAAGGTGCGATGTTGAGTGGACAACTGGAACACTCAAACGTCAACAAAATCTGAACTATTCATCAACATTCTATGAGATTTTTTTTTTGCCGAGTAAATAAATTTGTCAGCGGACTTTTATTTACATAGCACTATGCGGTCGTATGCTTTACTTTCAAGTAAAAATTTAAAAAATTAAAAAAAAAAAAAAAAAAAATAAGGTCTTGAAACCACAAAATCTACAAAAATTAAAAACTGTCATGATAATATTTAGGCCTCTATAAAAACTGAATTTCAAAATCACTCGCGTTTTGATTTGAAACTAATTTTACTATCCGAAAATCTCTACGCGAGAAGATTACGGATGTTGAAATTATTTTCAAAATAAAACGCGAGTATTTTTGAAATTCTGTTACTATAGATGCCTAGACAGTATAATATTGAAACTTATAAAAGTGACAGTTTTCCATTTTTGTATATTTTGGGGTTTCAAGAACTTATTTTACTAAAAAGAGTTTTTAATTTTTTACATTAAGGGCGCGGCTACCGCAATTTTCATCGCCATTTTTTTTTATTTTTTATCAGTACCAGATATTTTTTTCTTATTTTAGACAGAAAATGTGACTAAAATTGGCTCTTATGAAATTTTTTTATCTCTCATAGTTTTCGCGTAGTGGCTTGTTAAAGTCATATTTTGCATGTTTCCGTTTTAACGACTACGCTAAAACCAACTGGTATACCAAACTCAAAAAAATCACTTTGGATAAAGGCGTTGCAGGCTACAATGACATGCTCATAAAATTAAAGAATAAAAATTATTAGAACTTTAAAAAATTGCTGAAACTGTAAATAAAAATAAAAAATATTAAATAATTTTTTTAAAAATACAAATAATTTTTATTCTTTAATTCTATGAGTATGTCGTTGTAGCCTGCAATGTCTTTATTCACAGTGATTTTTTTTTTTAGTTTGGTACATCAGTTGGTGTTAGTGCAGTCGTTAAAACGGAAATGTGCAAAATATGACATTAACAAGCCACTACGCTAAAACTATGAGATATAAAAAAATTTCATAAGAGCCAAATTTAGTCACATTTTGTGTCTAAAATAAGAAAAAAATATCTCGTACAAATAAAAATTAAAATAATGGTGATCAAAATTGCGGTAGACCGCGCCCTTAAAGTAAAGCATACTACCGCATAGTGCTATATAAATAAACGTCAGCTGATAAAATATCTACTCGGCAAAAAATCTCATCGAATTTGGAGGAGTAGTTCAGATTTTATTGACGATTGACTATGCAAGTCATCCGCTCGATGTCGTACCTTTCCATACCCATTAAGCCTTTATTCTAACGGTGAGTGGCGGGCAGTGGCGTGTAGTGAAAGTGTTGTAAGGGAAGCTGTTTTTGTTATCGTCTGTACCTGTTTACTTTATTGTGTACACATCGAACGCTCAGACATAGTTTTGTAGCGGACTCCACACCACGTGTATGATGTATGCCATGTGAGTGGTCGCATTACATTGTGTTAGACCCAGTTATTGCTGCTTGCACTCAACTGTACAGCACTGAGCAAACACCAGTTTGCCTTACAACTACTTCAACATACATGAATAGTGGCGGGTGTAAATACGAAGATAATACTTACTGGGTAAAATTACACATCACCAAAAATGATTTTGAACTTAACAGTATTATTGAACAAGAAAATGTTTGTCCTTGGTATATTATACTAAAACGTTATTACATACATTCCAATATGAAAGTTACAGAGAGTTCTGATCTCATCGCGCCTTTAAGAGTAAAAAACCAATTTTTTTTTAATGGTAACATCTCATTTTCACATTAATATTTATCTAAGGTTGTATATCTTCGACAGTGCGATATAATTTCCCTACCAGACACTGGGACAAAATCTATGGAAAACTGCTATTTTTATATGCAACAGTAGATACACAACATTTCTTGATTTATGTTACAATTTCATTAAAACATTAATCGCGAAAATTCAATCAACCTACCGAAAATAACTGTAGACTATATGAAAAATTATGAATGACGAATGCCCCAAGATTATGTATATGTGTGTATATATATATATATATATATATATGTATATATATATATATATATATATATATATATATATACACACACATACACACACACAAATACAAACACATAGTACGCATGGGGGAAAGCAGGGGCGCAGGGGCGGAGCGGGTTACCCGAACATTTGCACTATTCGGAATGTGTGTTTTGAGAAATTTTTCTTACAAATTAAAAAAATTATAAAAATAATTTAATTCATTAGTTTTAAATTTATCAGTTTTACTTTATGTGAAATTTCAAGTGCCAATAAAGTTTAATGGAAAATTATTGCGTTATTATTTTTAATATTTTTTTTTTAGAATTTAGGCATACTAAAATACATATTTTTACGAAATACTTAAAGATATATTGGAGTACTTATGTTGCATTTTTGCACGACTCAAATATGCATTAAATTGAATGATGTCGCGAATATGGGAGAGTGGTTTCATAGACGATAATCTGTTTGCTTAGCAGGAATCATAAGTAACGGTTGTTGAGTTTGAATTACAATAGCCAGTACAGTTTTTATATTTAAAAATGGGGTACGTTTACCATGAATGTGAGGGAATATTTAACTTGTAGTGGGTTTTCGTAGTGTTCTAGTCTAGTGCATAATGTTTTCTTAAGCCCATTTTACACCGAAAAAATAGCACTAACAATGTTAATAACAAAATGTTAGTTACAAAATGTTATTAACAAATACTGAGCTATGGTGTAGTATTTCATAGCGATGTTGGTAACAAATGTGTTATTAACATTACTGAAAACACCAATACTACTAACAATGTTGTAAGAATGATGAACGGATGTTAGTGACAATGTTGACTAAAATGTCTACAACATTGCTTATAACATTGCTAGTAACATTTGTTACCAACAGCCTTTGATATAGACTGCCTTAGAGTGGGTCGGGAAAGTAATGTTATCAACAGTGTTGGTGACAAAGTCATTAACATGTTCCTAAAATTCATAACTTTTGTTGCTAGCAAATGTTTTCAACAAAATGTTGGTTACAAATGTTATTAACATTTATTAAAAATATTACTAATGTTAATAACATAATGTTGGCAACAATTTTTGTAGAATGATATCAAAAAGTTTTAAGCATTTTTACAACATTGTTAATAACTTTGTTGAAAACACATGCTATTATAGGCTGTTCACTTAAAAACTGAGCATTCGGCAGAACTTGTAATTAATTAAAAATATGTTTTATTGGGTCAATATACGTTAACTTTTGAGAATGTTGAAACGTTTACACTGGTTTTTAGTTGCATGGAAGTTTTCATAATAAAAATAGTAAAGATGGCTGCAAAATGATTAAAAGAAATCTTTATGGAGTGCTCACTTTATCGTGAATGGCCTGTAGCAATACTATCGTTGGTGTAAACTAGGCTCTACATGAAAGTGTAATGTGCTTGTGTTACAAGTGGGGGTAATTTACCTCAATTCTTCCTAACGAGGCTTCCCGCATAGTCGACAAACAAACAGGCAAACGACACATAATTAATTATTGCTAGCGGTATCATTATGCGTGGCTTGCCAGTCGATGCTGAGCAGCACACGGACCAGCGTATCGACCAATCGCGGCCGCCGTGGGCTCGTGTGTCGCAGCGCAACCACGTCGACCAATCGATCGCAAGGAAATTTGTTTGCGTGCTGCGGTCAACACGTGGCGGCTCTTGAGCAAAGTTTGCAAGGTCATGTCAGTGGCTGCCAATCTGGTCAATCATGCCTGCTAGCTGGCGTATCACTTGTTTGCCCTTAATTACCATCCCTGCCGATATTCATATATGACAACACTTTGATTATGTGGCCGTGTACTCAAGATACACATCTTTTAGGATAGACATACAGACGTAAAGGTTTTTTGGACGTAATATTCTAGGTTACACACACATGTATGTGTATATATATTAGCAGAATTGTCGAATGTAGTTTCAGTATCACTATTTCTGCATGTAAATTCGAATACCAGCGTTTTTATACCACATAAAGATATCTGACGATTTACATACAAAAAAACTTACTATTTTTCTAAACGTGAAATTTCGTGGTCTATTGACGGAAAGGTGCTACGTCTGTCACACAAATATGAACATGAATGTTGCTTAATAACTAGCTAGTGTGCCATACTTATTGTTCTCATTATGGTAAAGAAACGTGGGAACTTAAGGTTAACAGTGTCACACGCTTCAAATGTCGCATCAACCGGACGCGCAAGGAGCTGAAGTTGTGTACACGTATTTCGAAGTGTAATATTTGAATGTCACAATTCAAAAGTGTTTATTTTCAACTAGAATATTATCTTGAATACATAAGATATGAGGAATATGTAGGTTATGGAGAACATTTTTCAAACAGATTTAGAAGCATACGAAAATAAGTTTATCGTATTTCCTGAGGTTTTTTGCAGAGTGTTTATGTGCTGAAAACAATATTTTCCCCGATGAAAATACCTTTTACATAGCAATTGATGTCCTGACATGACACTTAAATAATTGAAAAAAAAATGTTTTTAAAAACTTTACCATTTGACAGCTAATGGGATTTTGGGGAATTCACATCTTCTGTATCACAATTTCATATCATAGTTACTATTTAATCTCATTTCAGCTAATAATGAACTTTGGAATGGGGGTTTACGATTATATTTTGAAAATCAACGTAATTTAAGTTGATACTAAGGAATATAGCCTACTGGATGTCCGTAAACAAACATAATAAGCACAACACTCGAGTCCTGGGAAACATTTTTAAGTGGAAAATGTTGTATGAGGACATTTTCGCGCATAAAGTGGCAACGTTGCACGGAGATAGTCCTATCTTGCGCTGCACGTACAGGAATTATTTTTTGTAGTTTACGTAAAGTAAACGTTGACTCATATTTGGACTGCTCGGTATTTTAACTTGTACCCATTCTATGTGGGTCAGAACAGTACTAGTAAGATAAGTTAGAAACATGTGGAGGTCAAGAGGAGACTAACTACAATGCTATGTTGCGCATGTAAAATGTAATCGTACTGTATTTTTGTGTTTTGCCAGTAACATTTTCGATTTTAATTGAGCCAAGTATTGTATTCGCGTTTGTTTCTGTACACATCCTGTATACCGCAAACTTATCTACACTGCTTGAAAATTTAACAGCCCATGCAAACAAAATTTGATAAAATTTTACTTCATCTTAAGTTGAACCAGTTTAAACAATTTATTTGAAGAACGATTCTGTTAGAAGTTATTGTGGACGCAGTGTTATGAAAGTTTTCGTGTAAAATACTGAAGTAAGACCGAATAACGTGCTTACTTCAATGCATGTGGGAAAACAGTGAAAATTCATCATATTATAATATTGGATGATTTTTGTCATGTTTACGAAGTGTAGCACACATATGTGACTTAATAACTAAGTAGTATAAACGAGACTATCGGCTCTGTAATATGTTTGAAGTCTTAAAACTGTGATATTTCTCGTATTCAACCCTTATTGGGTGTAAGCGGAGTGTTAAATTGTGGATTACATTTGCTTTCATTTTCTCTTAAAATTTCAGTTAAGTGGTGTTGAAAAATTTTACCTTACTTCAGCGACTATTTTCGTTGGTAAATTGTTTGATGACAATTTTTATCGTAGACATGTCTGTTCTGATAAAAAAAAAACAGGTTTAAGTAATCGTTGATTTCAAGTTAAATTCGTGACGATTTATTGACACCCTGCAATCATAAAACAGGTAGAATATTTATTTAAACGGAAGTATCAGCAAACACACTTTCGGTCAAAGTCATAGACGAAGTGAGCAGAAAATAAAGTTCAAAATCAGTTTCCAATATCGTACCTCTGAACGTGTTTACAAGCAAGTACAGAGTGTCGCATGCATGCATTTGTGTTGTTCTTGCACTCAGATCGCTGACGGAAGGAATCAGACGTTATTTATTTTAAGATGCAGTGAGTAACTTTTAATCACAGTTTTTTCTACTGATTTGTTCCTTTCCGTCAATTTTCATTACAAACACATCAGTGTAAGTGATACACGTTATGTATCGATTTTACATATCGAAACTCAAAAGTTAACGCCTGGAGGGACAATGAATATTTTTATTATCCTTGGCGAAACATTCATCAACGTTGTTCTCTTTACCATGTGCCATTATATCATAACAACATGCGTTCTCCTTTTACCTCAAACAATTTTGAGAATTAATTTTGGGCCTAAGCATAATCAGTATTGTAAGTGGAAAGGGCGAAACTAGGGTTACGTAATATAATTTTGCAGAGGGAAATATTTAGAAGAGAAATACGCAAATGGTAGACGACCAGCTTGCTGGCGAAGGTCTCTGCTGCTAGGACTTTCCATTTCCGTTCCTCCTTCCCTCACGACGATTGGACGCCGGACGAATGTGCATGCTGAGTGAAAAGTCCCAAATCGTGACGGCCAAGATTGTCTTCAATAAACCTCTTCTCCCCCTCGTTCCTTGTAGGGGCTTCTTGGAAGAAGGCCTGACCCCACTCATCCCCCGGAGGTCCGGGCCAATCCTCCCCCAGTGCGTCCTGCGACCGACGACGCCATTTGTATGCTGGGGACCATCCCCCTCAACCCCCCACCCCTGGCGCGACCAAGAGCAGCACGGCCGCATAAATAAACGCGTCCCTCCACCCTTACACCGCCCTTGGACGCCTCTGTCCTTTCCTTCGCCCCCGCAATCCGTCCCAACGACTACCTCATTCCCGAGTCTACGCGTTGCCTATCCCTTGTCCCGAGAATCGCTGGGTCCCGCCTGTGATGTAGGCCTTACCCGTCCACATGTCGGGATATACGGCAATAGTCTATACAATAGCTTACCTTCCCCCGCCCCCGAGCTGACCACCCCACACAAAGTAGCCTCAGAGACAGAACACTCTCTCCCCTTGAACCCTTCTACAATCTCTCGTAGGGGTCGAGGTGGCCGAATGGTCTAGAACATTCGCCTCTCACCAAGACGGTCTGGGTTCGATTACTGGCAGTTTCGGTCTCCGGATTTTCGCATTTGGGAATCGTGCCTGACGATGCCGTTGGTCGGTGGGTTTTCTCGGGGATCTCCTGTTTCCCCAACCTTCATTCCGACGTCATGTCACCCCTAACCAGCACTGAAGATCTAGGTGTTAAGAGGGCGTGGTACATAATTCAACGCTAAAAGCATTAACATATAATTGCAGGTTAGTCTTGAAGCCAATTTGATGAAATTAAACAATAGTAATCCTAGACAACAGATTTAGCCAACGTTTTAAACAAAATTGTTTCCAGTGTTACGAACTCTGAGGCACAATCTCTGACGCCGGAACCTCGTGCATTTAACAGCGGCGCAAGAGATCACGCGTAACGAATTAGTAATTATTGATAAATATTTACTCGTACAGTTGGCAAATACGATTAGCTAGGATTGTCATTGAGTATTTTATTCATATTGGCTTCGAAAAATGCGTATAAATCAAGTGATGTTTCGGCGTTTATTTAGGTACTGTATATACCACGCACTCTTAATGTCGAAAGCTATTTTTTTTCCCCTTTCACATTATACTAGAATGAGAAACGGGACACAGAAGTCGGAGGGTGGACAGGGGGGGGGGGGTTATGTCCACGTGCAGCGAAGAGAAAAAAACCACATAAAATACGTTTCTCCCCGTGTCTACAACCGTGCAATTATTCTCGCCTCGTGAACGTTTCATTAAATTCAATTACGTGCCGAGTGAAAGTTTCTGTAACCCGTCCAGGCACAAATAGATAAAGTTTTGTTAAATTAATCCGACGTTACTTAGGAGACGAGGAAAAAAAGACTGAAAGAGATGCGGTAGAATGTTCGCGGCGTTGCTAGAGTGCGAGCGAGAGAGTGCAGAGAGTGCGAGCGAGACAGCGCAGAGAGTGCTGGAATGTACTTTTATAACTGCTGGGCGTGAGGTTTTTTTACCGCGAAATTATGCCTCCCGTTTCTGACATAATTAACTATGTAGGTTCTAGAGGCTTCTTCGACAACATGCGGAAGTTTCGCGTCCGGAGGAGATAAAAAAAAAAAATATGAAACTTACGAGAGTAGTTCCATTCCAACTATACGACTCTTTAAAACTTGCAGATAACAATTAAATTCTACTTTTGTATGCTGCAGTGATCAAATTTGTTTGCGCTTACTCTTAATTTTGCAGTGATTACCGAAAAATTTTTTTTTTCATTGTTACCTAATACTTACACCAAAGTATTGCTACAGAGGTTTGACACTATGTCATTGAATTTTTTGTACCAATGTACTGAACGGTTTTTCAGATTTCGCCACCCAAAGTACCACGTTTTTTGTCGTGAAAATAAACTAAAATGAAGAAATATATATATTTTTTTCTGACGAATGGTACTTTATTTTTAAAAACGCATCCGCAGCATTGAGCATCGTATGACTGCACATTGCCTCAATTTTTAAAAAGCTTTTGGTTAAAAAATATTTGAGTTATTGGCACCAGTCTGAAAAAAGAATAAGTACCACGGCATTATTCAGAATCATGTTGTCGGGAGGGGGGGGGGGAGGAGCAGCGGCTGGAGCACTCGCCTCCCACCAAGGCGATCCGGGTTCGATTCCCGGTGGTGTCGATACATAGGTTTTCGCATGTGGGAATCGTACCAGAAGATGCCGCTGGTCAGCCGGTTTTCTCGGGGATCTCCCGCCTTTTAAGTCCGGTGCTGCTCCTAACTCACCTCATGTCACCCTTCGTCAGCCTTAAAGACCTAGATGTTAAGCACTGACCAAAATGTTATCATATTTAATCAGAATATTTTCACGTAGGAATTTTTCAGGATTGGAAAATTCTAGAATATTAGTTTTTTTTTTCTTTTTTGTTCTGATATGCCTAATATTTTATTTTTAAGTTTATTGAGATTACAATAAACAAGTTGTGTTTTGCTTAATTGATTACCGTAGTGACTCAGTTAAATTAAGATTTTATCGAGTACAAGGTTTTTTAATTTTATTTTTTTTTTGTCAAGTGACGCAAACAGAATGGTGTGTAATTTTTTTATTGTATCTATGGTCTGATGTTTATTTGATCCCACGCTACTGTTCGTTTTAGTAAAGCGTCAAAATTTGTAAGATCTTTCATCCACATACTCAATATGACCCATTACGTTCACATCACACGTTGTTCCATTCAATTTACAGAACATATATATCTGATCTCCAATCTCTAATTTCATTTTACGATCTATGTACAACACAGGTACTTGCATCGACGAGATAACAGCTGTCGTGTAACCAACATTTTCACACAACGCAAATGACTTCCAACAAATAATAGCTAGAGATGATGGTTTATCGCGGGAAAACTTGACTGTTTGCTAGGTTTCAAACGTACGTTCAGCTTATCAAGAGCTCACTGGCTTTTCCCTGCACTTGGAGCTATTACCCTATTTGACTGAGCCAATATGTATCCCGCTATTGTAATATTTAATGCATGTTATTGGTCTGCAGACAGCTACGTTGTGTCAGACGTGTATCACCCAATCATACATGCAGCAAGAATCTACAATGTTTTCAAGGGTATGTTGGCACAAAACATTTTCGCGATATACCATCATCTATAATAATAGCCTATTTCTTACATCAATGTCACTCATATAATTAACAACACCTAAATTAGCAATACCACTTTTCCTATAATGATAAATCTGCAACAATCCACTGCCAACTTTAGCTTTAGTACCTCTAAATTCATACATATACATAAATGAATACAAAACAATATTTTCATCAACTATGACTTAAGCATTTAAATGAACAGGTTCAATATGTTCACTATCAACATCCTTGTCACATGTTAGTACATTCTTAAAAACTGACGCAAGTTACAACTAGTCTGCTCTAAGTGCTTGTCTGAGGAGGTTGTGTAACCATCAACAAGCATATCCCTGCACAAAAAAAAATAAAAATAAAACAATGTGGTATTCCAGGTGAAGATACAGGAAGAATTCGAGGAGGTATTTCCCAAGAAAAGTTTGGACGAATATACTCTTGCTTTCTCCAGTTGGGGCGATGCACTCTCGAGTTTGTAAACAAACTATGCAAAGGTAACAAGTGCGTAAATTTTTATTAATACACGTTATAAACATGTCAAACATATTTGTAGGCAATTCAAATAATAATTTATACTTACCAGCGTCGTATTTCGAGCAGCCAATAGCTGTTTATAGGCGATTCCGTAATTTTGCATTTTGTGTATACGTTTATTACGAACGAAATAGTTTACACAGTTTCTAGCTATAATTAACTGCTCATTGGAAATTCTTATTTATATATAAATATTGAAATATTTTCAATATTTATATATAAATATTGAAATATTTTCAATATGTAACACACATTTCTCCAATAACCTCAAACCATAGTTGTAATCAAGATGGCGTGCACCAGAGAAAACGAGAGAGTGCGGCGAGTAAACAGTTTCGTTCTCTCGCTGTACTCTCGCACTTTCGCTCTCTCGCCAACAAATTGAGACGACCAGACGTCCATCCATGAAACAGCAATAAGTCGTAACCCTCGTTTTATCTGAAGTCAACTTTTCGCTATATAAAGGCATAATGGCTATTTTTATACATTCAGTAAAAATGTTATACCCCTCCAAGGACTAATCTGGGTTTATTTTAATGTATATCAGAATGATTTTTCTCCTATAATGTTCTTAAAAACAAGTTTTCAGTGAAACTCCAGTATTGTGGGGTACGACGTATTGCCGTTTATTACGTGCTCGCGAGAGAACGTGTGAGAGTGCACTCTTGAGTGAATTGAGACACAACCTTAAGACACTCAGTGGCGACACTATCATGTTACAGCTGAATTAGAAATACAAATATACGCCGTACACCCGGAACCTATATGAAGAATATGCGTCAAAGTGTTCACGCCTATAAAAGTGATCGCATTCAATAACACCAATTGTCGCTGTCCCCCAGCCCCCATCTAAAAATAACAAGTTTAAATATTACTGAAATGGGTATACACACATTTTTTTCTGCAAGCTATTCTTAAGTGGTATACAAAACTCAAAGCACATTGAGCGGTTTCCGAATATTCTTCTATTTCGTCCGAAACTCTGCACACAGCCAAAATAATATTTTGCGAATTTAATGATATGCTCGTTAGAATCCACTGTCCTATATATACTTAAGTCTAGACCATGTGCCTATTAATTGCTAGGTAATGAACTAATAGACGCACCTTGAGTATGCATAGGACAATTGATTTTAACATGCTGGTCATTGCCTACGTGGATTTTTCACTTCCTTTTATGTACACAGTTTGGCAGCCTGGGAAAATTGCACAAAATATACTTGCACATGCACACTCGCTGTGTTACCAAGTATGGTTGAAGAAGCAAACCTTCATACGCTGCGAGAAGCTTGGAGCCATCACAGAATATTTAGGAATACAGAAGTGAAATTGCAAGTCGGACGGCAAACTCTGTCACACACGCCAGCAAAATGGCTTCCCTGGCCAGGAACATGACGGAAATGCCTCCAGCCAATCAGCGTAAGGCGGCTGCCCTGCTAGCCGGCAGCCAGACCAACAAGAAACTTGGCGTAACATGCAGAAGCCAAACAGACACGGGGCTGGTCTCAATGGCCTCGGGCAGCCAATATGCGGCAAAGTTCGCCCGTATCAAATAAGCCGCCTCGGAATTTCATGCCTGTGTTGCTATTTAGTCTGTGGTGACTATCGCAGTTGTCTGAAAGTTCCCAAAACAAGGCGCGCAAAATTACGATTGGTCAGCAGGAAATGTCAAGAGCTCCAGGCGTTATTATTACGCACAGCCCGATGACTTCGAGAGAGGGTTGGTGAAAAGGGTAAAGGGAACGGAATTCAAATGAATAACAGGGGAAAGTTAATTTATTTAGGCCTGCGATGCGTGTTCAGCTGATGTTTGCCCAACGTCGCGTGTCAGAAAGTCCAGGCCCTGCTACGTCGCTGTGGTGGGTTAGATTGGTCGCGGAGGTGGGGAGGCGGGGAAATTGCTTCCACCGCTGTGGTTACCCGCGCTGACGTAGCGTCCAACCCTGCGGTAACGGGAGGGTTGGTTTGTAAGGGGAGGAAAACTGGCCTCATGAAGGACCTCCTAACTTTGTGACTCCCCCAACGAGGGGTCAGTGAGTTATGCCGCACCATTTACCGCGACGTATAGCACTCCCCGTACTACCAGCCAGTCTCTCAACAACGGGAATTTATTCCAGCCTCCCTGTGCCTTTCTAGCCTTGCCTGACAGTAAATAAACTATCACACTTATCAACCACACTAGCATCAAAGTTCATTCACAACCAAAGTGTTTTACACTACAAACTTTGTTGTGTATACAGTCATTATGTTGTGTGTGTGTGTGAGATTATAACCTTCCTCGGTTATTTGGAGAGAAATAAGGTACATGTACCAAATATGGCCCAGTTCTCAATATGGCCCACTAGTCGCCATTGTGTGGTAATGCCGAGTACGATATGGGATCGATAGACATTATTCTCCAGTGTGAACATACACCATACATAAATATCTGTATAACAACAACCATGTGTTATATTAGTAATATAATCAGTGGCTTAGGCACACATGATTTTTAAACCTTAAGCGGGCCATAATCGGTACAGGTACCTTATATAGATTAATTTCGATAAATGTTCCGGTAGATGCTACTAGTACTGAATAATAACACCGGAATTTCTTTCCTTTATGGATACTTAGGAACCCCGTATTTAGCTTGTCAGTCCCACGAGCGTGCACCCTTAGTAACGACCAGAAATACAGCAAATCTTTATCAAATGCAGACTTCCCCGAATATCCGCGACTTCGGAGCACGACAACGCCTCGTGGTGTCCGAACAGAGAGTCCTAACAAACAATCTGCGGTCCCTCACGAATACCCGCGACTTCGGGGCACTACCACACCTTGTAGCAGTCACGACGAGGACGAACGTCCAAACATATCCACGAACTCCCGCGAATACCCGCGGCTCGGAGCTCGACCACGCCTCGTGGTGTCCGAACAGAGAGTCCTAACAAACAATCTGCGGCCCCTCACGAATACCCGCGACTTCGGGGCACCACCACACCTTGTAGCAGTCACAACGAGGACGAACGTCCAAACATATCCACGAACTCCCGCGAATACCCGCGGCTCGGAGCTCGACCACGCCTCGTGGTGTCCGAACAGAGAATCCTAGCAAACAATCTGCGGCCCCTCACGA
>PNEQ01041446.1:0-36676 GCA_003012365.1 Medauroidea extradentata
GATTCTGCTATATGGGGGTTCTAACATCTGTGTTTCTTACATAAGACGTTTCTGTCATCTGTGTTTCTAACAAATGTGTGTTCTATATTATGTGTTTCTACCGTGTGATTGTTCTAACATTTGCAATTTCTAATGTGTGTGGTTTTTGTGGTGTATTCTATTATATGGCAGTTCTAAGTTGTGCGTTTCTAACGTATGTTCAATTAATTTTGCAGAGGTTGTGATCGAATATTAAATAAAGTCTCAGATTTGAATAATTAGTGCTGTATGCACATCAAGTAGTTAGGATGAGAAAAGGAAAACAAATATATTGGCTGGACATTCCTGGCTGTCCTTCATGGGGACACTCTTGCCAACGCCGAAAGATGTTACTTCTCCATTTCGCCCATGGCTACCGATGACGGTACAGCAAAAGGATGAGTAGAAATAATGTTACTTCTACATCGGAAGATGTAGACAAGCCAAATCCCTCAAATTCTGGAAAGGCTTCCTTTCATTCTACATAGCAGAGAGTTGAAACCAAGTGTCAGGGACCGCTACATTAAACAAGCTAACAAAATAAAATTTAAAACAACGGTAATAAAAACAATGTAACACTAGGATGTAAAAGGTAATAAATTGAAAGAATAAACTCAACCTAGGCGGAACACTTGTCGGATTACAACATTACAAAATTATAAAGAACACCAAGTGTTTGATTGATGTTCACGCCATGATGTGTAAGAAGCAACAAGGTTGAGACAAAGGAATGTCTAGAGTTATAGGCCGGCATACAGTCGTAGCCACTTGATGTTACCAAAATAGTATTTCTACAGTATCAAACAATATTTCCTAACATAATATTTGAAAACACACACGTGTTTAAGTAATCAAAACATGAAATTTTAACTTAAATTTTACCAATAAAAAAATTTGTTTAATTCACTTGAAAACAAGTATGATCAGATCATGATTAGAGATGGTCAGAAGTAATACACAAGATCTGTTCGATAATTACACCACACTGCATTAACTGCACATAAATAATTACCTGAAATTTTCTATATATAAAATAATAATAAGCAGTTCACTGTTATTACAATTTCACCAAAGATTAAAGAAATAAACAGTGCTGGGGTGGATTTTCTTCGCCAAAATAAATAGAAATATATCTAGTTACCAATACAAATAGACGAACTAGACAAAACAAGATAAACAAACAAATGAGCATGTGCCAACAGACGGCACAGTATTTCAAAATCATCGGTTATACACCTATGTCAGTAATATCACAGTTTCCGAATAAAAAGTAGTAATTATTGCTAAGTACCTCAACATTTTCTCTTCACAAGCAGAACTTGAAAAACTGCATTGCATTAACATAATTTACAAGCATTTAAATGGATGAGTATGAGTAGTATGATTTTGTTCCTTCTGGGACATGGAGTCGGAGTGCAGAGCCCACCCGAGTGATGAGCCCCCTGCCATGTTGTGACGTCACGACCCCGGCCGCCATGTCAGATGACTTTGACCTTTAACCATGACCTTGACCTTGAGTGTCAAATTACCAAAATTTTCCAAAACTTCGAAAAAATCAAAAAATTTAAATTTTCAAAAAAATTTCATACCTGACAAGAAAACAACGCCTCTTGCACGGTCTCCGGTGTGCTGCGAAATAAAAGCAGTGATGAATATCATCAACACACAGATTCTCTAGTGTGTAGGGGAAAAACGCAGAAATGTCTTGAGGAAATGCCAAAAGAAATAATTGTAAAACAACAGAATTATGGTGAAATAATATAGCTCATTGCATAACGAATACAGCACTTCTTGACAAGAAAACAATGCCTCTTGCACGATCTCCTGTGTGCTGTGAAAGAAAAACAGTGATGAATATCATCAACACACAGATTCTCTAATGTGTAGCGAAAAAAACAACGCAGAAAAGTCTTGAGGCAACACCGAAAGAAATAATTGTAAATCAACAGAAGTATGGTGAAAGAATCTAACACATTGCATAAAGAATACAGCACTACCTGACAAGAAAACAATGCCTCTTGCATGGTCTTCGGTGTGCTGCGAGTGAAAAAATATAGTGGAGAATAAATAATTATATCTCATCATATCCATATGGTACCGTGTGTCTTCCAGTATATGTCGCTTGTCGTCAAGTGATGTTAATGATAATTGGTTCATACGTTCTGAAAAAAGTGTATGCTCGTGTGTTCGAATGCTCTATGTGTTCACTCTGAGCATGCAGTGTTGTTGCAGCACATTTGTGAAATCTTCAAATTTTATTTTCTTTTTCACAACACTCTTCTGTATACCTTTTGCTTTCTCCGTTACCTTACCACTACACTTGTAAGCATACAGTTTCGCACGGAGACCCACGAAGTCGGTCATAATATCAACACCTGCCTCGTCCTTAAATTTTCTTACTACTTTTTTTGTTCTTTGTCGAGTATCAAGGATGGTCGACGGGGTAGCCACTGATGTCGAACTCTTCCATAAATTTTGCATCTTTGTACAAGTCACGGTAAATATCAGTTCTCACTTCATACACGAAGCTGTCAGTATCCATGTACAAGAGTTCAAGGTCGTCACCGTACCGCATCTTCATTATATCGTAATAGAACCTGTACATAAGAGTTTTAGACAAGTCCAGTACTGCGAAACCTGCATATACAGGCCTGTCCAAGAGAAGTGTTTCGTGCCGCAGGTGTACTAACGACAAACTTTCACTGTATATTGTTCTGTCAATGAATGTTGGTTTTGCTACTAGTTTCTTTATTCTTTTCTCGCTACACACCAGCTCCATTTTTTGACGTTTTCTTTTATTCTCGAGCAGTTTTCCGAAACTTGCATTGTTGGCCAATTTAAAAAACTCTTTTTCAAAATCGTTGTTTGCTGCCTGTCTTTTTGCAGTATTGACTTCAATGAAGGGCTGCATCCACGTGGACTGGTCAAACTGGAGCATCCTGTGTATTTTCTTGAGTTTAGTTTGTTTTGTTGTACAGGGTGGTCATTAGTTTCACTTGTTTCGAGCCTGGTGGACGCTGGTTCACGGGCAGTAATGGCAGGTCTTTATGTTGCTCATGCAGGGTCGCGGGGTACTCGACATCCACCTCAAAAATGTAACCCCTCGCAGCATCGTCTGGGATGGACAAGACGTCGATGTTGGTGTCTACCCACGTGACGTTACATTTTGATAGGGGCAGAGGCATGTCCCAAACATAAAGATTGTTTGCGTCCAAGTATTGCAAGTATGTAAACGGCTTACTAGAGTGATAGGAGCTGGGATCGTACACGTTGTTGGCAGTTGCATGGCGCTTGATGCAATGTGCTACACCACCCCGGATCCCTTCCTCGACGAACATGTGCATGTCGTAGTCGGTAAACAGTTCCAACCCAATGCCAGTCATTTTTAACATGGCGTCGAAGGTAAAACCCGGGGCGCTGACAAAGTGTGCACAATACAGCCCGTATGTGGTTAAACACAAGTCTCTGAAGTTTTCAAACACGTCTGACAAAATTAGTACACCTGTCTTTAGGTACAGGTTTGAGTAGTCCCCCAGTTTTGTGCATCCAAATTTCTCTCACACTGCTTGAGCATGCCTGTAATCTTCTTCACTGATGTCACTGTCAGTAAGCCTGTTGTAGAATGCCGCTTTTTTTGGTAGGCAGATTTCATCCAGCTTGGACATGTCATCGACATAATCGTATGGAAAAACTCTCTTCCGGGTGACAAGTGACAGTTGGTCTTGATCAAAAAATTTCTCAGTGTTGATGAATTTTGATTTAGGCAGGTACTCGGCCAGTGAAGCAAGACTGCGAGACATGAACCAGAATGTGTCTACAATCTGGATGGAGAATAGGTCACACAGCTGCTTCGAGAACGTAATCATTTTCTCGCTTGTATGCGGAATAATAAATACATCATTGTTGTCATACCCCAGCTGCCTTACAATGAAGTTTTCGTCGTAACCCAGGTTGTGAAAGAAGACAACGAGTTTTTTTCGGGCATCGACGAAGCAGGTTGCAGCTGGTACATGCAGCCCCGATATACTTGCCTCTGAAATGGTCAAATTCTCTGTCTTTGTAGTTGTCGGCAGCGAATGTAGATGAACAGTAGCAGCACCGTGTCGCATGTTCATGTGTATGTTGTTCTGCAGGTGACAGAGGTAACATTGGTTTGAAGGTAGCGTAAATGTCCTTGACTTGTTTTCCAATATTCACAATATCAGCCATAAATTTCTCTTCTGCGTCCTGAACACTATAAATAATTGGTGCTTGTGGCAGCATAGATGTTAGTGCCGCAGGAATCATGTCGTTGTCCATCTGTACATATATACAGTAGGTGTATGCCTCGTGTTTTTGGTAGGCGTAGATGTACGATGTGCTAGGGTCAGGTTCGCAGGTACTTACAGGCTTCAATATGGCCTCAAAGTCCGCGTACACAACGATTGGTACCTTGTTTGCATGATGAAAATTTTTTAATTTTAATACGGGTGGTTTCCCGTCAGGTCCTGGCAGTGGCATCTCAATTCGTGTGGGTGTATGCTTGTAACAGTGTTTCTTGTGTTCTTCTAAGCATTGCTGTCCCGTCAGTCCCGATTTTCTTTGAAAATCATGGTGGAAAGTGAAACAACATTTGCAAATGTGGACAGTGTCGTGATAAGTAGTCAGCTGGGAATGCACCAACCGGGAAAAGTTCTTAATGTAGCAGTAGTGTGCGTTTTCTTCAGTGGTTAGAAGAAGCAGGTCAAAATGATTAAGTTTCTCTTCTAATGCTACACGTATGGGCATGATCTTATCATCTGCATTTAGGGAATACACATTAACAGATACAGCCTTGTTTTTCCGCTCAAAGATCTTAATTTGGTGAAGTGGAGCGGGGAACTCAAGCCCTGAGAAATTAAATTTCAAATCAAGGTTAACATATCGCTGGTCGATGTGCTAAGGGTGGTCTCCATCAATGTATTTTGCAAGGACAGCATACTTAAAACACATGTGATCATCGTTGTTTTTAGGGTTGATGACACATGTTTACCCTTAATGGACTGAGGCAGTTCTATATACGAAGAGACACGGAGGGGGTCTAGTCTGTTGACACACAGCTGCAGGTGGTTGACACTTGACAGAACCCACCCTGACCCACGCTCCTTATATATCTCTTCCTCGTGGCAAATCTTGGCTATACTTTCAGCCACAATGGATGACACGTCCGAAGGTTCATACACCGCCACATTTTGCGATTTGAAGACTCGCTTGTCTGTACCTTCATCGAGTGAACCTGGTTTAGTGTAGTCACACTCGAGTCAAATATTGAATTTTGTCATCCCGTGTTCGCGAATTTCCTCGGTAACTTGTATTACTAAATTTTCTTTTATTGATGTCAAATTATTGCAAATATCTTTAGTTACTCCTGATTTGTTTTCGCTAATGTATGTTTTTAAATTTTTCCTGAAGGCGGTTTCTGCCTCAACAAAACCGTAGGTATTAGGTGCGCCTGCAACTGCCCCAATTACAGGGTGACCTGCTTAAGTTAAGGGCTGGGGGTCTGTTGAGATGATGACAGATGGTGGTGACACACGTTGCCTCTTTGCTGGCGGCTCACCTGTTCCCGTGCACCTTTTCGTGTGTGTCTTTGCAAGTTGTCCTTACGTGAAAATTCCTTCAGACATTGAGGACATGCGTGTTGTGTCCGCTGGGGGTTGAATACGCATTCGGAGGTTTCATGGCGTCGGGCATTATGGCTTTCAGTAAAATTACTGCTGCAGAACTTAGAGTGAAAGCTGGCAGAGTGGGCAACTGTACCATTGCAAGTGTGTATATGCCGGGCCAAGTTGTCTTTGAGGGGAATCTGCTTCCCACAACACTCACACAGCTGCTGGTCATTGTTTGGATTTTGAGGGCAAGTTATTTTGTGGCGGAGCATGTTGCATTTGGCAGTAAAGCAGGTGCTGCAATGCATGCATGAAAAAGTAGCTGGACTTACTCCGTTGGCCTGGCAGAGAGTTGAAGCTGGTGTGGCTGGCTAGAGTGCAGGGAGAGTCGAAGCAAGCAGGAGCCTCGCTCCTGAACCTTGGACTGCGGGTACGACGCGGGAAGCCATGGCGTCAAGCTGCGTAACGTCAGACTGCAATATAAAAAATAGAATGTACACACTGCAACATTATTTCAAACACATTGATGAAAACAAAAGAGGACAAGCACTTTGTAAACATATATATGTACGCATCCAGCAAGTTCATACATGATCCCCCACACACATACATTCGCACACATACACACACCAGCTAATCAAGTTCAAACTCGACCTTACACACATCTAGCAATTCAAATTAATACTCGATCACACATACACACCAGATGAGCAAATTTAATACTCGTTCACTCATACACACACTTACGTACATGCATGCACACACACAAACCTAGACAGAGCAAGTTCAAACTCGACCTTACACACACATCAGATGAACAAGTTCAAACTCAAATGCTACCACACATACACATATAATACATGCGTGTATTAGCTATGTATATGTGGCCTAAGGTCAGAGAAAAAAATTTTTGTCGCTGTTGAAAACTCAGCTGTAATACACGTGTGATAACTCACCAAAAGATTTGACGAAATTGGAACTGAACTTGGGACCGTAGACTCCACGACGACAGAACCCTGGACGTCGACGGACCCCTGGCTCGTCCCACGAAGGCGCGCTGTGACATACAGAAACGATATGATTAAACTATGCTAATTGTGATTACAAGCACTAAAGGAAAAAATCTATGTAATTATTTTCACTTACCAGAAGTAGAAAATAGAGAATGCAGTACCCAAGAAGGCGGAATGCTCGACAGTTTTCTCTCTACGGAGCTTGAAGTAACCGGAACTCGACGCAGAGAAGAGGAACTGGAGGCTGGAACGTACAGGTACATAATGAAAAACTGTATATGTACATCTTAATTCACAAGTTAAACCATAACGATTTGCACGTACTGGAAATCACAGGAGGAACTGAAGGCTCTACAGTTGCCCGTCCACGGAGATCAACGAAATCGGTACTCGACATGGGCGAAGTTAACTGGAGACTATAAATATAAATAATTTTTACGTGTCCTTTTAACTTTCACATAACACATATTACATGAGCGTACATGATTTTAAACTTAGTAATGTAAATGTTTATGACAGCAATAATAAAATTTTATTTTTACTTACGGTATGTTAAGGGTCGTCCCTAAATATAATACATTTGGGTGCTGACATACAGTATCAATAATTTAAAGTACTACTAGGTACCATCCTACATGGTTCAGTTATTGTTTGGGGAACGAATCTCTAGTATTAAATTGTCAGTTTGTGAAAAAAAAGTGTCATTGTTAGTCATATTTCTCTAAATGGGGGGAAAGCCGATAGATATAAATTTCAGTATGTTTAAAAATATTTATGAACATAACAATGTTTGGAAATTAAATAGTGCAATATTTTTCAAGTATTTCACTAACTATAGGTAAATGCAAATGGATGTACTAGTCCAGAGTACTCGTGTTTAGATAATGAACTAGAAACCTACGAAAATGTATAGGGAAGTATTTTTATTACGATTAACAAGCTGCACATGTGATGAAGGCCAGTGTAGCGACAGTTACATAACATGCTCTCAGCTGGGACGTTATCATCACATACGAGTGATGCAGCAGCCGCCCACACACTACATACCTAGACAAGCACGTACAGGAAGGCCGAGTGTGCTTTCTGACCGACGTTACAGCTCCGCTCGTCGCAGAGAAAAATTTAACTTACCATAATAAATTGAGCAGAAATGAAGTAAGGAAGTACTGGTAGGCCCTGGAAGACCCCGAGATAACAAGATGACGCTATCGCAGGAAAAAGTGAAGTGCACTCTGTCGTGTTATCGTCTTATATAGTATAGCACAGCGTGTGTCTTCTTCCGCGAAAAGATTGTATCCACGGAGAAGTGTAAATTTCTCCATTATTTATCTATAAAATCATAAATTTTTAAGTATTGTAAAAGAAAAATAATTTTGTGACTTGCTAGTAAATATGTCTATTATTAATTAATTAATAAATTTTTATAATAAATTAATCAATAACTAATAAATATTATTTAAAAAATCCCCCCTTCTTGTTGATCCCACCTACACAGTTTCCTTCAATTTCCCCCCTCCACTCAGGGGACCAATCTGCTCCGTACACGCCTTTGTGGACAGGGCACACAGTGAAAAGGAACAGAGTACATTTGCTTTCTCAATTCTTTACGCATTTACAGACACCCTTCTAGAGGTTAGCAATGTTAATTAAATTATGAGAACATTATGGTGTCTCGGTTCGCACACGTCTAGATAATGACAAGTACATCTTCTGTCTCTCACTACATGACCTTGTCAATTTTTCATCTTCCCTACACGAGGATACACTGTACTTTACAAATGCAGGCTCGCTAATGAAGAGAGATGTAAAATGTGTTTCCCTCTCTCTCGACTTGGCCTTAGCAATTCTCAAGCACTTTTATATGAGGCTAGGTTTTTTCATACCCTCACTATTCACCGCCTCTACACGCCAGCCTCCCGACTGCTTAGATGATACTGTAGCAGCAGTCGAGAGAGGACAATATCCAAATCCAGTCGCAGGTAGAACAAAATATGTACTGTGTACACTCTGTTCTCAACACAGAGATCCCTATGTTTCATTATTAAAATCAACTCTCATTTTATTATGTGTATTTTATATTAAGTAATAACTAGCCAATCAATTTTCAAAAAAGGTATAATTTTTTACAGACTAACATTTCATATATTTTTAAACTAAACATTCTATACATCAGTATATATTTCAGCATTGATTCATACACATAAATTACTAGTCTTTGTATTTCTAGTTGGCTTTGCAAATGTGATATTTTTTTTGTCACTGCATCTGGAACATTGACGTCTGTAGTCGTGGGGCGTCGCAGCTTACGTGGTCTGGGTTCGCTACTAGGTTTGCTGCTCGGTTCGTGCACTGTATCTTCTTTCGGTCTAGTAGAGTAGGCAGTGACACGGCGTTGATACGGTTTTCGGCATTTGAGGGTCTGGGTAGCAGCTTCACATGACGATTGAGGCAAATAGTCTATTGATGGATGATCTCCACACGATTCGACAACACAGTCCGGAGCATGTATCTCTGTGCTTGTGAAGGCTAGTGGTGGATAAGCGGCGTTTTCTTCTTGATTTGTAGCAAATTGGACTACTTGATCCACGGTAGCTGGAGGTGGCGTATCACGTCTCATGTAGTGTACCACACAGTTTCCTGGCGTACAGCACGTAATTTGTTGTTGAGTCCGTTCGTATGATGTTGGAAACGGAGAAAATAACCAATGTTGGTTTCCGTCTCACTCTTCCTCGTATGTACGCAGAAAACCAGAGTCCCAGAACGAATACGAGATGCGCCCATCTCCAGGACAAACACTTACATATGTATTTAATGGGGGAAATTGTGTCAACTTGTTCGCTCGACTTCTCGTCTTCGACTTAATATTTGTTGATTTCAGGATATTTATATACTCGTGTACTGATGATGTCACTATTCCCACAATTGCGCAAAGCCATGTAAAACACGTTCGATCCAACAGCTAATACGACCCATGCATCTGCATTGACACGTAGCGTCTTTCGAGTCGGGATAACATGGGTTCGTGTCAAAAACTTGTTCTGGGCGGGAAACAGCGGGCGATGCTATCACTATAAAGATACAGGTGGTACTATTTTCTTGCACCATATTGTGCATTAATATGTATAGAATGTATTTATTCGCTTATTATAGAGTTACAACAACCCCATTCATACCATAACTGTGAATTTTTCGCTGCATTTACAAATTTACGATCAAACTTGGTCGCTAGTTTTCGCAGTGACGGACATCGATATTCCTCCTGCATGTCTACTATTACCAAGTCTTTTATACACAATTCGCTTAAAATCTTTTTCTGTTCTAATCCCGCTACTTATACAGTCTTAATGTCTTTATTCAGTAGTGCGGCGATTTCATCTGCTGCTTTCTCATACAGTATTTCTCCATTGTTCCAGTCAAGACTGTGAAAGTGTTTCGTAAGCCATGCATTTGTTTTTTGCTCTTCTCGTCCAGGAGTTTTCACGGGTACGGGAAACGAAAGGTTTGGGTTCGGGTCCCACCATCATCTTCATAAGTCACTCCGATTTCTTTAAGCATGAATCCATTTTGGCTCTGGAAACCTTGCATAATACAGTACATTTTCTTAGCGACTGTTGTTCCATCCTTTGAACACTATGTATTTATATGTTCCTAGTTGACTAATTTTACCAAACCCGAGAAACAGTCGTAGTTCACTATTCTATCGTGTATAATAAGGCAGTAAGCAGCTGTGTTTTGTGGGACGTTTTCCTTGCAAATAATTTCAATCCTGCAATCAACCGTACTGTTTTGAACTCGCTCGTTTTGTTTCGACGTGTCAAAAACCAACAAAGGTGCCATATTTCGATATTTTTGCGGTGACAGTATCAGACATGAGTCTCGCCCGTAGTACGTTGTTTGAAACTGAGAATACAAATAGTATGGAAGCATGTATCCTTCCTGGTCAAACGATGTATTCAAGTCAACATATGGGTAACTTTCGCTGTTCAAAAATATTTTTACATTTTCAACCTTACAATGGTCGAAAGTTGATTTATCGGCTTTAATTTGGTGTTGTTTGTCCGTCTGATGTGCGAGTATGAAATAACGTGGTTTTTCAGTGCTCGATGAAGTTTTTATGACCCAGTGATTACATCTGTTTGTGGCTACAGAGGGACATGTGACAAGACTCCAGCTTCTGAATGCAATATCGATAACTTTTTCTTTCTTGACGTAATTAAGGAGCCTGACCCTCTCACGTGTGCTGGTTGTACCATGTGGGACGAAACAGTCTAATGCAGTTACTGTCTCTGCAGCTGGATCTGGAATGTCACCATCCCCTAAAACAGCATCGACGCGGGATGTAGCCAACATCAGGACAAGTTCTTGTCTTGCCCCCATAATTATTTTCTTATAGTCCTCAACTAATCCGAGCAATATGGAGAGCGGAATGTAAACTTCGAATTTTCCATTTTCATATAAAGGTACCTTACAGTTATTGCCTAGACCCCAACCAGCCATTTCGACTGAAGCATGATTGTTAGGTGTAAGTGAGAGGTAGTTTTTTATAGTAGCAGTTATGCCAACGTCCCTCGTTTCATCGATAGCCATGCCGTTAAACTCGTATAAAATACGCTCAAATAGGTGAAGTATACCGTTTCGAACAAGCTTTGTGGTAGTAGGGTGAGTCCGGTCGCCCTTGGTAAGCGTGCCTCGTACACGAAAAAATGATTGACAAGGAAGAATGTAGATATCCTGGCATTGTATTGGTATGCGAACTTCTCTCTCGGGCCCGAAAGGGCCTGCCAAATATGGTTGGTAGCAATGGAATTCCTGTTTTTCAATTTGGTCATCAAATTCAGCTCATCATGCTACATCGAGAATGTCATCTGCCATTTCGATTCACTTTGTAGCCTTGTGCATGGAGAAACTTTACGTTAGTAGCTGTTAGCACACCGATGGTTCGCGACCAACTGATCCTGGGTTCGATAGGTTGTTTATCTATATTAACTTTTCTTGCAAACTTTAGGCCCATCTTTTCAAATGTAGTCGTAGAGTGATTTCTTCGTTTCTGAAATTATTTGTTTGTCATTTTTGTCAACCACTGACACAGTAACTTTTTGATCGCTCATTTCAACGACCGGAATATAAATGATAAGTTGGGGTACTTCTACGATTTTATTATATCCAGGTCCAACGATGGGTGAAAACTCGTATATCGATCTGCTAGGTTTTACGTTCATGTAGCTGCTACCTGCCAAATTGCAATTTATACATAACACATTTACTGCCTAATGTTGACTGGTTGCAAAGACTTGTGCGTTTGTCCTGCTTTATATACTCTGGGTTCGAACCCAACCATCGTGCCAATAGTATCCTGTTTTGTAATGTCTATATTTTCACTGCAGGATATTTCCGCCCTCAAGGTGTTTGGATTTCCGCCCAGTTCGAAAGCCACGTCTGCCGGTAGAGACTTCTTGATGAAATTAGCTATGTCTCCTAATTCGTAAGCTCTGGTAGGAATGTTGTTTTCCCTCGTTTCATACGCTCCTTTCGGCACATAACGAAAAAACGAATTTTTATTTTGTTCGATATTAGCCACGGAATTGTAAGTTTGAAAATCAACAAGACCGGTGCTCCAGTCTCCTTCTAGTTCCGGAGACGGGTAAAATGTAGTTCTCAGTTCAGAAGTATTACCACTCATAAGGTTTGACACAGACATACTGATGAAAAGTACTAGGTGCGCTACCTGTTTTATATATTAAGTTAAATTCGCTTTTCATTATTTTTTGCTAGATATGAAAGAAACAAATGTCCACAGTTCCATGAGTTTGGTGATTGCTCTGTTGGATAGTTGTATGTCAGTAAAATGTTTTTAAGGTACTTGTGCAGTTCGAGCAGTGGCCCCAAATTGCCGAAACTGTCGTAATATTCAGCTCTTCTCCCACACTTTTTGTAAGCTACCCAGTGTGTGCCAGGACCATCTGAAGTATCTTCGTTTATTATACCACATTCGTTTTGTTTGGGTTGTGAAGGTAGTTTATTAAGCATATACAGATCCCTAAAGTTTGGTATTTTTAGTTTGCGTGCGTAAACTTCTATGTCAATGTTCGTGAGTGGTCGTCTAGGCAGGGACCTTAAGATCTTTCGTATGACATTTTTTCATTTTCTTCTTCTTCTTTCCTGCACCTCCGCCTTGGTACGAACGACGGATGAACAAACCTAGTCTGTTTTTTTACACATAGCAATTGCTTCTAGTTTACGGTTGTGACGAGTGTTTTCGTCTAACTGTTTATGGTCATTAGAAGCTTTCTTCGCGGCTCTTACAATGTTCGTTACTGCACCTGCAATACCGGCCAGGGCTCATATATCAGGAATTAGTGCGGGCAAGAAGCCTCCAGTCTTCGTCCCCCGCTTTTTTCTTGGCATGCGACTATTTTTTGGTTTTGACTGGATGCAAACCCATACATAATATAACCTTTGCTTTCATTATGTTGGAGACACCCCAGGCTGCTATTTTTTCTCCGATATCTGTGCCTGGTGCTTTATGTATTTCGTCGGCCCTGTATGCTAATAACTTATCGGCCTCGTGCCTATATTCTAAATTTTTGTGTTGGTCATAAGCTATGTCGTACCACTTGCTAGCTTCATCAAGCACGTTCATACCGCTGTCACCATGTGCTAACCTCTTTTTTAACTTTGTTCCTGGTCCACAAAACTTGTATCCGGGAATATGTAGCTCGACTGGTAGACTATTAATGAGGGAGTCGACGATACCGTGACTCGATTTTTCTGTCTTCATTCTAAGAGACATAGGAGTAAACTGAGCTACAAACATATAAATATCTTCTTTCATACATTTTTGATTCAATATCATGGAGATAATCATACAGAAAGTTACTCTTCCTGTGCATGTGACAGAAGCTGATGAAATAACCCATGAATCACGCCATGATATCCTACTGCCTAACATGATCAGATCGATTATAGCAGGGCCAAGTGGAGGGGGAAAAACCTGTGTACTTCTTAGTTTACTCGAAGAACAGAACGGACTTCTATTTGAAAATGTTTACATATACTCGAAATCGCTCCATCAGCCGAAGTACCAACGAATGGATCGAATTTTACAGGCTATAGAAGAAATCGGTTACTATCCATGCAGTGACAATGACCAAGTTATACCACCGAGCAAAGCTAAGACGAACTCTGTGATTGTGTTTGACGACACTGCTTGCGAGAAACAAAATTGTATTCAAGAGTACTTTTGCATGGGACGTCATGTGGGTATTGACTGCTTCTATTTGTGTCAGGCGTATTCATGCATACCAAAACAATTGATACGTGATAATGCGAATTTGTTGATGTTGTTACGTATGGATGAGCTCAATTTGCATCATGTGTATGGCGATCATGTTAACACAGACATGATAATTGCTGAATTCAAAGACATGTGTCCTTTATGCTTGAAAGATAAGTTTGGATTTCTAGTATTGGTGAAAGACTGCGACCTACATAAGGGGCGATATAGAAGAGGTTTCGATCAGTTTATCGTATGTGCCCGACCATGAGTAATGGTACTTTTTCCAAGTTTGGAAGTGATAAAGGTTCTGAAAATGTGTTGGCAGAAGCACGTATCACTAGTATTCACAGAGACTTGTCACTCATCGGAAAACAGTTTGAGAGTGTTAAGAATAAACTACTGGACAACCTGATTGCAATCGACCAACATGTAGATGGTATAGAAGCTAGACTAAGAGATTTAATTAATATTTCTAATGCAAAAAGACAAGATGAATTAAGGTCCTTGCAAAACATGCTTATTTCGAAACTGGCTATGAAAACAGACCTTGTGAGATACAGCAAAAATATACAGGACATGTGTTCTGAGCGATTCGATTAAATCGAGAAAGTCATTTTGGCAAATTACAAATAACAACGAACGTATCAATATAATACATAAACATACTTCCTACTCAGTTAACAGAAGACAGGACTGCGCGGACGAGTGATCTCCAGCGAGCAATAGATGCATTACGCACAAAATATTTACTAGCTAAAAATAACAGATTACCTCTCGAGGTTAGACGAGAAGAAGCCTTCCGACCAATCTCCAGTTGTCTCGACAAACTAGTGTCACGTCCTCGCAAAGATACTTCACCTACAGTAGAAATCAAACAGGAAATTCAAAAGGAAGAACAACACCCGAATCGTAAACATAAAAGAGTTGCACCTGACTGAGACGATTATTCGGATGAAGATGATAAACCTTTGATTGAACTGTTGCACAAGCGAGTCCAAAACGAGTGCGCGAAGAGGGGCCTGAAGCCAGCTCGCTTCTTAACCACTACATCGCTTCGTTTTCTGATCGGAACAGCGACCCAGTATACGGTCTGCAGAACCATGATGGCAAATGGTTTCTCGGAAATAAAGAAGTAAATTTTTGGCTGGAAATATACTACAACTCGGCAATCGTACAGTTAAAAAAATCACGCAGGGACTGTGTGAACTTTTGTTTCGCAGGCGACCAGGATATTATACCGAATCAGATCTGTGCATGTATCGTCTGTTGCTGCGGTACAGTCATGCACATTATGTCAACGATAATCCTGCAACACAAAGATTTAAAGATACATCGCACGAAAAATTCTCCATTATAGCTGGACTATTTCCTAAGTTAAGTATGTCCGTTGTTAGAGGTTTAACTCAGAAACTTGTATCACGAAATAAAATCGACTATGTTTTCTAGGATGATCTAAACGAGTTGGTCGAAAGGTTGAAAATTCTCCTGGATTCGCAAGCAGCAGGCAACAGATCTCACACCAACGAGATAATTTCCATAATTGAGGATTTGAGCGCTGCCAGCTACATAGTAAAATGAGCAAATATGCTGTTTCCAGCGAACTTCAGAAATCAGCTAGAAAAACTATTTTAGAAGGAAATACATAATGAAAGGACTGGACGATATGTTTCAGTCAGACCTAATAGAAATGCAAGATTTTTCTCGCGAGAATAAAGGTAATCGATACATTTTGACTGTCATCGACACATTTTCAAAATATGCCTGGGCTATACCACTAAAAACAAGCAAACAGGCGAAGTTTCAAAAGGTATGGCGAGTATTCTTGCCCTCGGATGAATTCCGATTAACATTCATACTGATGATTGACGGGAATATTTTAACGCGAGTTTCCGAACATTGATGAAAAAGTATAACATAAATTACTATTCGACTTACTTATTGGGGACTCAAAGCAATCATCGTTGAACGATTTCATAGAACTCTAAAAACTAAACTTTGGAAGCATTTCAGGGCTAATGGAAACTACAAATGGGTGGAATTACTACCGAAACTTGTTCGTGAATGTAACAGTACGAATCACTCCACAATGCACATGAAGCCTAAAGATGTTAAGGGTGAAGACTTGCTTTGTTATGTGTACTCCTACGGGAAGAAGAAGGATCCTCGCAAGCCTAAAGCATCTATTGGAGACTTGGTTCGAATCTCGAAACAATGTGGAGTGTTTCATAAGGCATACTATCACAATTGGTCGGCTGAACTATACAGGATTGTGCGAATACGACATTCATACCCGCGCATGTATTATTTAGAAGATCTACATGCGAGCCTATTATCGGAGGTTTCTAAACAGAAGAGAAACAGCGTACGAAGTTCCCTGATGTGTATTTGGTCGATAAGATACTGAAACGTCGTAAAGGTCAAGTGTACTGTTGTGGCCTGGCATTTCAGTGTGCCTTTTGAACATTTCATCATATGCACTAGCAGTGTTACTATCTTACTTCAACGGAACCAGACAACCGGTTGAGTTAATTTCACACTGGCTTCTAGGCCATGTGGCGTGATATATTTTAACCACGATAACTCCAGACCGCTTTTCGATGGGAACATGCAATCACTCAACGTCCTGTTGTGAACATTCACACAGTCACATGTTCGAGTCATGCTACTCTTATCATAACAAGTATTGTCCGGTATTGTAGCCAAGAAGAACCCTGTATTGTGGCACTATTCAAGAGGAGGGGGTCTACTTCTGGTAGAAGACGCCAGAAGACCAACACCTAAAAGAATATATGAAGGCCCGCCATGTTGAACCTCGCCCCAGTCTGAACTGATCTACTAGAGACGTCGGAACCTTCGCCGCCTGTGTCAGCAAACTCTGCACCACGACGGTCCACGACACTTCTCTGATGTAGCTATGAACTTGCTAACCTTAAATGTAATTCTGTTAGGTCTGTTACCAGCATCCTTCGTCACTTCAAGTGTAAACAGTGAGTAATCACTTTGTGTAATAGCTTTTGCTTTGCTTGTAATAAATTCACTTATTCGAACGTAAATATTTCATTTATAAAACTTAAATATTGTGTTAGAGATCTTGCTGTGTCCACTTGCCGCTCGGTGGGCACGACAGTACGTACGTTGGGTTGTACATAGTGATCGAGAAAATTGTTGGATCAATGAGAAAGATATTTTGAAATAAGTGTTTTACTTGTATGTACCATATTATATTTTGCAAATAAATGTATGTTTAAATTTATTACACAGCATTGAACATAAATTTTTTCCCCAGGATCTTATTAGTATAAGCCCCGTGAACACATCGAAAAAAAAAAATACACGCTACTTGTTCAGAATTTAAAATAAATTCAACAGTGTTTGTATTTTTCAATTCGAAGCAGTCGTTTGCAAAATATAGACTTGTAAAGTCGCAAAGTTATGCGTTTTTACATTGTCCATGTTGAATTGATGGCTAGACAGAAGCTGAGAGCGAGCACATGTCTCAGGCATCCCGTCCTTCTTCACCCTCCCTCTCCCCTCCCAGACTCCTTGCCGGGCAGAGGTTTACAGTTACTGATAACAGGTACTGCATCTCTCGCGACGACGCATGGAGGCTAACTAGCTACATATATGATTCTAATCCGTCCATAGTCTACTGTGAAAGTAATTTTTATACATTTTTTACTTGTACACTAACTCACATATGATGCGTAGTCACTCTAAGCAATATTCTTTTCTCCATCCTGTGATGGATCAGTACTTTTTTGGGGGTTGATTGAATATATATTTACTGAATTGCCAACTTATTTTTTAATTTGGTAGTGACTGGCTATTTATTAGGTATGCACCTCTGTTGAGAGCTTAAGTATACATGGTAAACATCAGCTAGATTATGTTTTTAAACCACTTGTATTATTTTGATGTTCTGGTTATGTATTTTATTACTTGACGGTTTCATAAATGTAAAGACAAATTATTTTTCGAAAACTATTTATTTACAAAACAACACATTGACACTTTTAACCCCTTGATATATTATGATACGCTAAGCGCATCATGAAACACAAAGGCAATAAAATTCAATGACGCGCTAGATGCGTCACGTCGTAGTTGCTTAGGAACTATGTAGATGGCTGCACGAATCGGCCGCGCAGGAGACCTACGCACAGTTAAATGTTCGTCCGATAGATGGCATAGCATGTGACTTTCTTTCGGTACTTCACACAGCCAATTTTTTTCTACCAAGCTCAAGTTGTATTCGTACCACTCGAATGTGCCATGTTGTGATTACATACATTTCATTCAGGTGGCTGCACTGTTGAAGCGTATATCGAACTATTGTTGGTTCTACATTTATTAGGTAGATGGCACTAAATGTACCAAACTTGTTTCCATTTTCATAGTGCCAATTTTTTTTCTGTATAGTTTTTTGCTTAGAGCATAGGTTTTTTGTGTCGTCATGGCATCAACAAGTGGCACACGTAAAAAAAATTTTAAAACCTAAAACAATTAGTGACCAAAGTGAAAGTGAATCGGATTTTGATTTATCGGCTTCTTCAAGTGAGAAATATATTCCGCAATATTCCGAAGATTCATCAGATGAAAGTTCGTGTACGAGTAGTGACGATAACGAGCCACTCGCGCAACGTTTCGCAGGAAGTAAACAAAGAGTTCAACGACCTTACACATGTGACGACGGTGCAACTGAACAATGGAAATGGACTGAAACACACAACAATCCCCAGCATTTCCCTTTTACTGGTAATCCTGGAGTACGCCCAGCTGTTCTTAGAAGTTTAGGAGAGGACATACATTCAATAAATATATTATTTAAATATTTAGACGACACATTCTGGGATCTGATTTGCCAGTAAACAAATCGGTATGCCGCACAACAAATGCATGGTGCAAGTGACAGAATCAAAGAACAATGGTTTGATACTACTGTTGGAGAAATGCAAGCATTTGTGGCACTGTGCATAATTATGGCACAGGTAAAAAAACCCAAACTGCAGATGTACTGGTCATCACGAGCCATTATCCAAACACCTTTCTTTGCTCAAACAATGCCATTCAAGCAGTTTTGTTTGTGGTCGAAATTCTTGCATTTTTCCGACAACTCAAATGCAAATAAGGCTGATCGGCTACATAAAGTAAGAAGTGTAATTGATTATCTAAATCAGAAATTCAAAACCATTTTCTTACCTGGTGAAAACATTGCTGTAGATGAGAGCCTAATGAAATTCAAAGGCAGGTTAGCATTTGTTGTCTTCAACCCCAGCAAACGCGCTCGTTTTGGAATCAAGATTTACAAGCTTTGTGATTCAGATTCAGGCTATTGTGTGTGTTTCAAGCTATACACTGGCGAAGATAAAATCGGTGAATTTGCAGCTAGCACTTCTGTAGTACTGGAACTTGTAAACTGTTTGACTGACTCAGGGTATACTTTGTATGTAGATAATTGGTACACTTCCCCAGAATTGTTCTCAGAACTGCTAAATCGCAACATGCATGGTGTTGGTACTGTGCGGGCGCACAGGAAAAAAATGCCTAAAGAGTTTCCGCAGTTGAAAACAAAACCTGGGGATGTGCATTCACTGTCATGTAACAGTATGCTAGCACTAAAATGGCACGATAAGAAAGTGGTGCATCTGCTATCTACTGTGCATGAAAGTGCTGAAATGACTCAGACGGATAAGTTACGAAGAAAAAAAGGAGGTGGAGAAGCTGGCACACCTGTAATCAAGCCAAAATGTGTCATTGATTACAACAAGGGTATGGGCGGCGTTGACAGGCAAGATCAGGTGTTGGCTTGTTTTCCAGTCATGCGCAAGTATGTAAAATGGTACAAAAAAATTTTTTTCTACCTCTTAGACGTGTGCCTTTTCAATTAGTATGTTGTGTACCAAAAGGTGACGAAAAAAAAGCTGTCATTCATAGCCTTCCGTTTAGACGTAGCAGAACAATTACTAGAAAACTGTGTGCTAACGGAGTATCGACAGCGTGGTCGCCCTTCACCAGGAATCACACCCACTCGCCTGCAGTCCAAGAAACATGGTCATTTTCCGGAGAAAATACCATTTGCAACGTCATCGAGAGAACAGCCTCGAAAGAGGTGCAAAGTTTGCTACGCTAACAAGAAACGTAGTGAATCTGTTTACCAATGCAAGCAGTGTGGGGTGGGGCTACATGTTCCAAAGTGTTTTGAAATTTATCACACACAAAAAAATTTCTAGATGTTATACGTTCATAGCCAAATCTATTTCTAATTTTAAAAATAAGATATTGATCTGTGTAGATTGTGAAAATGTAATTTAGCTTACAAACTATTACAGCCAAATGTTTTTCATATTCCAGTCAGTAATGGTTGTTTTCATTCAGGGGTTTGTGTTTCAAGTATCATTTTGCTCTAAGGTTTGTGCATTGTTTATGTGTTACTTATGCAGCAAATATTTTTTTAAATATAATTGCATACTCAACTGAATACATATATAACAATATTTCAAACAAACTCAACCAATTTGAGTATACTATAGCTGTGGTAATACTATCAGGGGAAAATGGGTTACTTTCTTCAAAATTTAATATTTTCTCACAATTCTAAATGCTAAGTACAGTATTCAATCCAAAATTAATCGCTAAGCGAAAACAATATAACTCAAATGTACATAAAACAGTATTTTTTTTTACTGTTTCATTCCAAGAATATATTACTTTGTTTCAGTAATTAGTAGAACAGAATAAATTATCACATTTTCTTTTGTTCTAAAAAATTTTAATAGTATCACGTTCATACCCAAAAATGTTGATATTATTGAAAGAAATAGGATACTCTGTTGTGTATATAATTGTCATATTTCGAACTATTTTAGAATTTAAATTTTCAATAATAGAGATTGCCTATGACAAATTTTTGTAAATGTTTAAAATTGCATTGTGCTCTAAAGAAAAATTTTATGTCACATTCCTGTACTAAAAAGTGTTGCTAATTGAAGGAAATACAATACTAGACTAAGATTTTAAGATCCAGCTTTTAAACAATTACAAAAAAAAATGCATTTGTGTCAATGATGGAAGTGCTGAAAAAGAAATTTTTGTAAATAAATTTACTTTTCTTTTTCCTAACAAATTGAAGGTGTATGATGTTCAAAACTATTGTAAATTAACAAACATGGTATATGCAATACAGTATATAAAACATTAGAATAAAAAATTTCCTAGTTTTTTTTCTTTTGCGTTTTTCAGTGGTAGCAGCGTAAAAAGGACAAATATGTGTACATAAAATGGTATTTTTTATGGTAAAATTCTTAGAATTATTGATATATCAAAGGGTTAATATTACATTCAGTATTAACTTCTGTACAGCAAAGTCTCTCTATCGTTCATCATGAATTATTACACATACCATGGGTTATCACAAAACCAAAGTCTCAGGGCTTCCGAGTTACACAGTGCACAAAATTTATTTTTCTCGCAGTTATGAAGTTTATCAGTATACATTTCAACAAGTTTCCGGAATGTAGGGCACCTAAACTTCTTATGTGCATTGATAATTTTAATGCTGCTCGAGCACACACTACGTAACACAGACTTTTGTCCATTTCCGATGACAAACACTGGACAATCTTCATTTACGATGTAACCCAAGACATTAGGTATTTGGGTGAATGGAATGTTACCGGAATCCCACTTGAGTCCATGTTTCTGGTACCGGTACGTTTGCAGTCGGTACAATTGTTGCGCGGTAGGGCTCAGATGATCCCAGGGGCATGGTGGTTCGAAGGTGAAAACTTTTGTTGTCAGGTCATCGTCGCTGTCCGATATTGACACCTGCTTGATGGTGAATGTGTCTTGCAAACGAAAGCCTTGTATGTTACAGTACATGTTACTGTGTGCAATTTACTTGGGAAAAACGTCACTACTCGGTCTCGCAAATAGGCTTCTTTGGAGTACTGCTTTCACTAGACATGATGAGTACTGTAGTGGATGAAGTGCTAGTCGTTGACGAGCGTCGTAGCACCTTGCACCAACTCCTGCGATGTGGCATGTCCGGAAGCGAAGTATGGCCCCGGAAACACACCTTGCATGGAAAACAATCGAGAATGTCCTCGTCTTCTTTTAGATGATCTGACAGGAACTTGTGCACTGATGGTACATCGAGTGGTGCGTAGACGAGAAGAAATTCTTTGGGCAAGTATGGTAGCTCGTTCTCTCTGTCTAGCAATGTTAAAGATTTATACCTTCCATATGCCACTATAGCAGGTAATATTTTTTGTCCGGCTGAACAGCAAGCATTCATTTCATCTGAAGAGATAAGTTGATAGTCTACTGGAGAAAAACATACTGAGTGCTCCAGCGCACTACATAGCTTTTTATTAAATCATTATGCAAGGAGGGGGGAGACGTTCCTATTGGCTAGTGGAAATGGTGGTGGGGGAAATGGTACATAAAGTAGAAGGGGAAAAATAATTTTTTGGAGAGGGAAGCGTGGGGGTGGGGTGTAGGGGGTGTAGTAGTTTGAGCGGGTTATAACACGAACGTCTGCGAGAGGGGAAAGTATGGCAAGGAGGGGGAAATTCATCACGTGACTAACAGCCAATTAAATTAAAGGAATGGGTAGTGGTAGGAGGAGGCGGGATAAATTAATATATACATGTAAAAAGTGGTGGGGGCGTCAGTGTGTCGATGGAGCTCGTCCAGGTAAGACGTGTCGGTAGTTCTTTTAATTAAATACTTTTTATATAAAAATTTTTTATTAAATAATTTTTCACTAAAAAGTTTTTTTACTAAAACATTATTATTAAAAATAATTGTATTAAAAAGTTTTTTATTAAATATGTGCGGGGTTATAATGGAATGCGAAATCGAAAAATTTTGGGAAGAAACCCCAAGATGGAAGCCGGATGCAAGATGGCGTCCGGAAACAAGATGGAGGTAATGTTTACTTCAGAATTTTTCGGAATGTTTTCAAATTTTTTTAGAATTTTGAAATTTTTAAAATATTTTTTTGAAAATTTGGAATTATTTTTTAAATGTTCGATATTTGAGAAAATTTTGGTAATTTGACACTCAAGGTCAAGGTCATAGTTAAAGGTAAAGGTTATCCAACATGGCGACCGGGGCCGTGATGTCACAACATGGCGGGGGACTCCTCACTCGGGCGGGCTCCTCACACCGACTCCATGTCCCAGAAGGAACGAAATCGTACTACTAGTATATTATTTATTGATTGCTGTATCACATGTTGCAGAAGGATTATAGCTCAGTAAGTGTTCAGTTACTCAAAATATTAGTACAAACTATTGTACAAATTATTTCTACAGTGTTGCCAGATTTATTAATAGAGATAACTTATGTTTAAATCAAATGTAATTATTGACAATTATGAAAGTTTCCTTTATAACACAATTATAAGTTCAGATTATTTAATGAAAATCGAATTAAAGTTTTTCACTTTGCGTCGTCTACCAAAACAAGTTAGTTGTAACAAACATTACAGACAACAACTCTCTTCTAACATACTGGATTATTAGGCCTAAATAAAATTTAGCTGACAATGATTTTGTAATTCTTGTGAAAATTTGAAATTGGTCAGAACTCAGCACCTATCAATACAGCGGGGCCAGGATTTGGTTTTGGAGACACACATTTTAATTTGAAGACACACATTTTAACAAAAAATAAATTAACCCAGTATTTCCCAACTTCACAAAATCAGACCGAACACATTTCCAAACCGACACATCTGCTACACTGTGTTTCATCTCCACAAAGACTGATCACACGTCATCTTGACTAAGCAGTAGTTCAGTTTTTGCAGCTGTAGTATGAGTATCTGGTCAACATAATCTTGTATCTCTGTGCTGAAAGAATGCTCTCTCATGTGTAGTAAACCCTATGGTTGGTCCCATAATTTGTGAGGGTGTTTCAAATATCCTGGAAATTATTTTCCTGAAAAATATAGATTATTCACATACATAATTAGTTTTGAATATATTCAATAAAAATTCAGCTGATGAATCATATCATTATATCAATCCCTTCCAACTACAAAAATTGAACCTTCATATAAATAAATTGTTGAGAGGTGTAGCTTCATATTATAAAAAAAAATTTCTTCAAGAACATTTTAATTCACATCTTATGAATTTTCTTAATGGATAGTTTAACAGATCATTTATTAGTGATGCAGAAGTGTTGGGATGATGTCCACGTCTCATTTGCATGAAGAATACAACTTTCTTAATGTGAGGGAAAATCCTGATACATGTGCTCTAAAAGATCCAGAATATTAAAAACATAATAATAATAAATACTGTTACTAAATATTATGTTTATTGTACAGTACAAAGAACTAACTATTGGTGGTGAAACCCTCCAGTTTTTAAGTGTGAAAACCAGCTGGCCCTACGCTTGGAATATTATTTAAATAATCACATAATAATTATAATAATAACAATTTTTGTAACTGGTCTACTGCCCAGTGGCAAGCATAGCAATCCCCATTACACCATCATTTCCACAGTCTTTCTAAACGATCTCGCTCCCCTGAACGACACCCCTCCCCCTAGCAACAAATTCCACTCCCTGGGAGTCCGTACCAAAATCGACTGTCGTTCTGACCACATTCTCAGCCAGACCTGCTATAATTTTCTACGGTTGTTTCCTTTACGTTTATAGATACCCTTTTCCAGATGTTCACTTAGTGCATATCAACTCCTTTCACCAATCACTATCCTATACGTGTTATCATTCTTTCCACCAATCTTCTGTCCTTTAGTATTTTCCATCCTATGTCTCTCATCTTTGGCAGTCTGAAATCACCTTCGTACTCTCCAAACTGTCACAGCATTCCCCACTTAACCTTCATCCACCTGGATGACGAGAACATCTAATGCTAAATTACAGATTTATGCATTACATACAAAGCTTAGGGGGTCTGTGAGGGAGTGGAATTTATGTTTGGAGGAATTGGTGAAGGTGGCTGGAAAGTTTAGGAGGGGTTTGAGACGTATTTGAGGAAGTGGTTAGAACTTGCCACCTGGGAGTTATCCAATTGGAAGAAAATTACTATCATTCACTGCATTTATCGTTCAATTAAGTCTTTATATCCTATACGTTGTGTGGCACTGGGGACTGAGTAAATAAACAAATCAATATCATGCGTTATGTAATAGCTCTATATTCTTGTGACATCTTTGCGAAAAATGCAATTGGGATGTTCTTTAAAAAAAAAATGAGGTGTGAGTATAATCATTACACAAGTTGATGTACTTCTTACTGTTGTTTGTATGGTTTCTTACACTTGCTTGTTGGCTAGCTACACAGGCGACCTATAACTTTACTATGTACATAACTACTCATTTGAATTGTTAAATTTCTTACACATAATTTATGCTAACTCAATGTTTCTATTATTGTTATAAACCGCTCGCATATGCATGTTTCTGTGAGAGCTAATCACATGATCCATACCTTGAGCTCATAAAAATAAAATTAATAAATCTTAAATATTTCTGTTACAGATTGTTTCACTTTTATGTTTCTGTCCTATCCTTAAATTTACTAATTGAAGACCTCGGGAGTAAATAATGATAACCATAATTCCTGTAGTTATCAGCTTAGCTGTAATAAAGTATGTCAAAGCTGGACAAAAGTGTTACATAAATTCGTATTCTATTATGCAGATTAAAGTAAAGTACTTACATATTTTGTAAATAAGTACTTCTTTTAAATTTACAAATATAATTCTTTTACATCGGCTGTCATATGGGTTATAGTTATTTACTTCCCGCAATTTTTAGCAGCCTAATGTTATCTACTGGTGAGTTGTTTTAATCCACTCCTCGAATATAAGAGAATGTCTTTTTGCAATTATTATGTATTACCTATTACAGAACCTAATTAAAATATTTCTCCATAGCACATTTATTATTTTTTTTATATTTTAGGAATTGCTAAACAGCTTTTGTGTAGACCACTAAAACATACCGCATTATTAAAATTTTTACCTCAGAAAAGTCGGTAAAGATCAAGTAGAACAAACACACAACTTACCTTTTAGAATATGGTTCAGCAGACAGATCCTTGTGTATTCCAAGCCAACATGCTTTTACATTTTATCACGAAGTCTTTCCCACATATACTTGCTTTTAAAACCTGAATAATACAGTTTCCATCCTTATCACTCTTATTTGCAGACGAGCATTAAACATAAAGTATGCTGTCACATCTAGTCTTGCACTACACAAATTATTACTGCATAGTTACATTAGTATTTCCACATTGTATAATTTTGTCATAAAACAGCTACATAATGCCATTGTCAAATCCAGGATGCATTTGCTGGAATATGAAAATAATTGACACAAATTCAATTTCATGCACACAACATCATTCGCCACGCCCACGAAGTTGAAAAATATTTACTTTTTAATATGTTTATCATCAAATTCTTTTCACTGCCTCCTTGTTTCATTGCATAAATTGTGCAAAAAATTGGTAGTCGAAATGGCAGTGTCGCTGTGCTGCCAAGTCATTTAACCTTAGCTTCGAAGTCAATATAATCTGTTAACAAAAGTGCGTCCTGAATACCAAATATACCACGGTGTTGTTAACAGTCTAGGTCTTGGAAGGCTACTGACGTAAACTACAGAAAGTCAGCGAATAAACCCCCTGAACTTCGTACTGTTAAGGACACACATTTTGTTTTAAAAATTCATAAAATCACAATTAAGTTTTAAATCAAGAAATTTGTGTGCTGAACAAATTTCCTAATCTTTCCTTTTGTTTTGAAATGTGCCCAAATATAATTGGGGGGGGGGGGGATTTTTAATAAATTTTTTTTCAAGATTGCTATGCAAACAACCTTTGGTAGAAAATAACCTGTCTCTCCCCAATACCTGAAATCAATGTTCATATTTTGGTAAGTCTATAAATGGGAAAATTTGACCTGTATCTAGAAATATTCATGCAGAGCGAATTTCCTACTTCCTTTTAGTTTCGAGACGTGTACGAATAATTTTGCATAAGTTGTTAGATTTTTAATCATTTGCAATTCAAATTTTGGTATTAAAATATTGCTAGTAGTCAGTGTTCCTATATTCTGTTATACTCTAAATTGGATAATCTGCCCTGTTATTTGTAGTAATGTTCATTTCTTATGAATTTTCACATTATCAAAATTATAAATCAAGCATGTTTATGGTGTTTCTAATTTCAAACTGACTAGTATTCAACTAAGAAAGAAGTTTAATCTAAGTTGCTTATCTTCAGTAAGAAACAGGGTTTGGTCACATTGTATAGGTAACTGTGAACTGTATGTACTGTAGATACAATTGATATGTCAGGAGCATAGATTTTTCTATTTTTTTTTTTTTTTTTTTAATGCTGGTAATCGGAACCTTCAGATTTCCTGGCCATTTACCTTATGAGTTTCACCAAATGTGATACTATAGGTCGATCTTGGTAAACGTAAGAGTTTTAAATCCCTGCTTGCCACGATCCACATGTTGTAACAAACTAGCGCGTTGGTTGGATTGTGTGGTGACACTACAATTGAAGCGTTTCTCACAAGAACAAGACAAGTCACAAATGCAAGAGTGTTAGTAAAATGAATAAAACGCTACTGGCTCGTAAATATGAGATAAAATTATATGAAAAACTAATAGATATTGAGTGAAGCGTTCCATAATCCATATAATTTTATCTCATATTTACCAGCCAGCAAATATGTATTCATTTTACAAACATTATTGCATTTGTGACATGTCCTGTTCTTCTGAGAAACCCTTCAATTTTACTTTTAACCAAAAATGTAGAGCTTTTTCTTATGTACTGTACATTTAATGATTAACTGTTGAGTAGGAATTCACAGTGAATTATCTATA
Organism: Medauroidea extradentata; assembly: GCA_003012365.1. Taxonomy (NCBI): domain Eukaryota; kingdom Metazoa; phylum Arthropoda; class Insecta; order Phasmatodea; family Phasmatidae; genus Medauroidea; species Medauroidea extradentata. Next base: position 27,818 of record PNEQ01041446.1, read on the forward strand.
TATACCGTAAAATGGGTGAATAGAAACATAATTTAGAATGAACACCTTGTTTACGCCTTTTTCGTAAATAATATTTTATTTCAATCAGTTATTTCTACGGAATTTATATTGAAAATTCTGCTCTGAACTTTTGTTTCTATTCATCCCATTTTACCGTATTGAATCCTTGTGAGTTGAAATACTATTTCCATCCATGGAACACATCTGAGGTTTCATTTTTTTATTTTGCTGCATTTCAAGACCATATTTATTAAAATTTCTCGTGTATTGAATTTTTTTTTAGTTTTGTGATACTGGTGGATGGATCCACTGTGGTTCTTCATATTTAAATATTATCGCAATAACCATGCAATGTAATATTTGTGGTAAATAATTATGAACAATCCCAAAGCTAAAGGCAGTTTCTTAACAATTCAGTCGTTCATTTAGTTTTGTGTCATTGTCCATGTGATTTATTAAATATCCAGTTGGTGTATAGTATTATACAAATCTAGTTAGTAAAATTGTGTCTATATGTGTTGCAGAAAACTTTTCTGAAGCAAGATTGAATTTGAGGCGTGCAGAAGACACATCTAATCTTGAAACCGATGATGAAATTGAGGTAGGAGTAGCTAAAAAGCTAAAAATCAAAAGACCCTGTCTTTTAAGCGAGAGTGATTCAAAGGAAAATCACCATTACAGTTGCAAAGCAGTATCATCTCAACCATATGTGCCTGTGTATCCTTCGCTGGGTAAATTTTATAAGTCCTGTACAGACAGTGTGCCTGTGCGAAACACCAGTTCTTGCACAGACTCATCAGGACAGCAAACTCATGAGTCTATCGTTGAAAATAGTGTTAGTGAAAAGGAAAGAAGTGAAGGTGGTAGGGTTGTATAATGGACAATTTCCTCAGCACCTTTAGAAGTCCCAGTAAACATTTCAGTCTATTTGTCAGGTTAGTTATTGTCTGTATACAAAATATAAACTTACATTGTATAGATTACATTTTCCATCTGAAACTTGAGATAAATAATATTTTTTGTGTGCAAGAAATAACTATGGGTTTTCTTGCTATACTTTTTTCTTTCTTTCTTCCTCCATTGATTTTCAAACTCTGTCCATGTGTCACTAGTTTTTTTATTATTAAGTTCAGTGCATTAGGGGGTACATGATAATTACTTTTGCATGCATGAATGCATAGAACACTTTTACATGCAAACATAGATTTCATGTTTAGCTTCGGTCCTATGGCATAGCACATAAATAACATTTTGGATTTGAATATTTGTTTCAGAAACCAGTTGTAGCATTAAATGAAGTATTTAAAAAAACTGACATAAATTATCAGTTACATTAAATTAAAATTACGTTTCAAATTTCAAACTTAAGCAAAGCGAGGCTTAGAGCATGTAACGATCTAAGGAGAACCTTTATAGTGTTATCATTAAAATAAATATGGCATCTCTATGAAATTTCAGCTGAATTTTGAAGGTAAAAATTAAATAACTATTCAACAACTGAACAGATTTTCAGTAATTACAGCTTAACATCAACTTGATAACATCAGCTTTCAAACCGAAAAAACCGCATCAAATTGGTTCGTTCGTTTGGTAGGTAAGATGCCACAGATACACATATTAAATTTATATAACACCCCTCTTTTCTCATCTGGTATTTTTTTACGTTAAGAGCTTGCATTTTGATACACCTGTTTTTCAGTGAAAAAGTTTTCATAGTTCATTGCAGTAACTATTTAAATTTTTAAAAATGTTATTTTCATAATTTAGTCAGGCATACAAGTAATTTCTTAGGTTAGGAATGCATGTCGAGTATCTTCAAATAAAATGAAATAACATTCATTTGTACAAAACTGCATAAAAATACTAACAGCAGTTGGAGTTCACATATACTTCACACAAATTTATTCGTTAGTAAACTTATTATTGAAATAACAATCACCAGCATAATTTATCAGCCTAATAAAATTCAGAAATTAATAGGCAGTAGTTTTCATTAGGCTTAACAACTGTACAATTGCGAAATAAAGTGAATATCTTACAAAGCCAATGTATGATGACTCAAAAGGTTTTGAACAAAAGACATTGTGACTAGTTTGCTGCAAAAATTGCTCATTTGGTTTTTGATTTTGCTCCGGAGTAGATAGATTTGGTTCCTACTGGAGCTGGGTTCAGGGTGAGGAGCTGAGGAGCCGCGTCAGCCATCTTGTTTCCAGCGGCCATCTTGTTTCCGGTGGCCATCTTGTTTTTGGTGGCCATCTTGTTTCCGGTCGCCATCTTGGATTACATCACTTTCAAAATTTCCCAAAATTAAAAAAAAAAACTCCAAAAATTAAAAAAAATTCTAAAAATTTTTTTTTAAACCATCCGCCATCTTAGAACGATTTTCCTCCCGCCAATTTCATCAGTAATTTATTTACGCGGGCTGGAGGCCGAAATATTTAAATTTCCAGCCAAAATAATCTATTATTATATTTAATTCTAGGAATGACCACCAGGGGTTTGAGCCACCATCTTTGTTTTCTTATTTACTCACTTGAACCGTCTCCACCAGTGTACATATGTGCTTAAGGACGACGGGTAATGTATTATAAGCGGGACTCTCGACCGTATCACCAATATTTTTTTTTCATGCTTACCTTCAGACATCTAGATTGACAAGTCTTGACAAGTATTATACACAGAGATGTATCAACGACATCAATCATAATTATTTCAATTTTAAAAACATTCCACTCATACTTTTCTCCTGCTCTCTCATTCATCAGCTCCTCAGCTTCAAGCATCATCTCTCATTTCTCCTGCTCTCTCATTCCACTCATACTTTACTCCTGCTCTCTCATTCATCAATTCCCCAGCTAAAACCGTAATGTCCCATTCCTCCTCCTCCCCTCCCTTAACTCCCCACCCACCGACCTCTTTCTGCTTCCCATTGTACATCACCTTGGTAAGGGGTGTCGTAATCGACAGCCATCTTTGTTTTCTATTTACTCACTTGATTCGATTCCACCAGGCGACATATGTGTTTAAGGACGACATGGAATGTATCATAGACAGGACTCTCGCCCCTATCATCATTATTATTTTTTATGCTTACCTCTAGGCAGTATAATACTTCGTTGCTGTATCACCGAAATCATGATATTCATTCTCAATTATTGCATATTTTAAAACCTTTTATAGTAATGGAATAGTGTAGCATGTAAATACTGATTGAGTGTACAAGGACTGGTGCATCAGATGCTCTTTAAGAAAAAGTTATGACAGGGTTATGAAATAAGGTCTCTCAAGTCACGCACTGTCAGTTTTAAAAATCTAATTTATTTAAAAACTAAAAACACTATATACACAACACAATAAAAACTATATACACAATATTTACACTATCTACAAAGTACACTATTCATGAGACGACTAGGTAGGTCCTCGTCCCACCAATGTCTGGAGGAGAAGAGTTAACTCTTGGAAGCGAGGGTGGCAGTGTGGAGGATCTTCGCTATGATGTACTGAGCCTGTAGCTAGTGCTGCAGCTCCAGGATTGCCTCATGCTGGCCCCGAACCTGGGCCCGCAGCGCACAGGGCTCTCGCCGCACTTCCTCCCTAGCATCCACACCTTCCGCCTCCTCTTCCTGCTCGCTATCATTGTACACTTCGTCCAGGTTCTTGGTTCACACAGTGGATGAGCCCATTGTTGAACACAGAGCGTACTCACTGCCTTCATACTCAAGGGGTAGAACCTCGACCTTGGAGACACCCATCACGGTAGCCCTGTAGTGTTGTCCTCTTCATCGCTCCACAGCAATGGTAGAGATGGATGCACTGGTGTAGCCGATCTACGAAGTGACGACCTGCTTCGATCGCACCCAATAAGAATGAGTGGTGGTGCTGGGGTATAAGCCTCCTTATAAGTTGAAATATATCATCAAATGCTTCGACGTCTTCCTCTAACAAGGCACGGAACACATTACATTTCTGTAAATATTATATTATTTTGGTGGGAAATATTGAGGGTATCAATTTTGCGCTCTCCAAATATGCCAATGTATTTAAGTACGATACTGCGAAAGGTATTTGTGAATAATAGCTACTTCACCTGTAGTGTCCAGAGAATGAAAATGACAGGTATGCTTTATTAATGAAAAATGCTTCTTTTGTGATGAAAACGTATCGCCAGTAAAAATACCGTAATTTGCGAATGTTTATTCCTTTTTTTTTTTTTTTTTTGTTTTGTTTCACAGTTTTTCAAAGTCCCACACACTACACAATCATACTTACGCCGCGTTTATCGGCTAAACTATTCACATAACGGGCATGGTTTATTAATGAAAAATGCTTCTTTTGTGATGAAATTGTGTCGTAGAAAACGATACCTTTCCAACGTTTGTTTTGTCGGTTTTTAGCAAATTTCCGAAGTCCTACATAATAGACTAGCATTTTACTAACGAATAATGCATCTTTTGTGATGAAAATGTGTTGTCAATAAAGACAATTGTGCCCTGCCAATGTTTATTATTTTTTTTCAAATAGAACATTCCAGTGTTCATAAGGTCGTTTATCGGGTATGCTTGCCTGAAATGCGCGTGCTCACACAGTCTGACGGCAGCAGACAAAACAGCTGACGAGTTGTTTTTGTATTACCCCGCCATCACCTTTAACGTGCTGTCCGCAAATGTCTACTTAAACTTGGAGATTCGTTCTGTGAATTTTTAAAACAATGTTAAACGAGTGGTGCCTGTCTGAAGTTGTTTTTTTGTGTGAAGCAGCAATAACAGCTACTCAGACTCGCGCCTAGTGTCAAATCACCCTATGCGAGGGGGCTAAACTGGTGCGCAGATTTTATTTGCACCGCTGAAATTATTAGTCTACCAGTGGCACTGTTATTTTATTGCTGAAAAGTATGAACGAAAGTAGGACCCTAAATTACTTTCAAATCAATTAGAGAAGTAGATTTTGTGATACAGCTATGTGCAAAGGTGGTTTTTAGTCATGTTGGAACATCGCAAGAGACAGCAACGTATGATCAAATTGTATTTAAGCGGTTACCTCAGCAGGACCTCTCTCTGCAGCATTTGAATAAATTAATAAGCTGCATTGAAAACAGGGCAAGCAATTTACAAAATGCAATTTACAAAATCAGTGCCATATAAAGGCAAATAGAACACGTTACAAAAGATTTTACAGGCCAAACTGCCAATACAAAAGGTAGTAATTTAAGAAATTGACGATAAATTAGACTATAAATTACTTCTCATTTGGGTACTAAAGAATTGAGTCTTAGGCTGTGTCTCAATTCTAGGGTGTGTACACTCTCACTACCCACTCTCCCTCTCGGCCACTCTGGCTCACTTTATTCGAATTGGGACGTCTACTCTCGCACTATGCACTCGGCACACTGCATTCTATCGGCAGTAATTGTAAGTATATAAATAAATGATCTACACTGCGAACGAATTAATTTAGATACATGCCTCAAAAATAAAATAAATAAAAAAACATTGAATGACTTAACTGCTGTTAAAATTACACGATATATTGATACCATTGAGGACGATATATTTAATGTAAGTTATTGTTATTATCTACTATATTATATTTATTAAATACAAGAACGGCGGATTAAAATAACGAACAATGAGTTATTATTATTATTATTATTATTATTATTATTATTAAAAATAATTCTTATCGAACACAAATAAAATGGTTTAACCTTAAAGCAATATGGCTACCACAGAGGGTGCGAGAGTGAGCTGCGAGGGAACATCATCGCTCACTCTCGTTCACTCTCCTATTGCACACTCTCCCTTTGAGTTGGGACAGTAGAAAGTACTCTCTGTGACGTCAAGAGTGGACGAGAGAGTACTCTTTCAGCGAGTTGGGACACTGCCTTAGGATATTGCATTGTTCATAAACCCGGCCACTCCGCCAGCATAACAGCAATGCAAAAGACAGTGATACGGAATTTTTTTAGTATTACTTTAGCAGTTAGTTTTTTTCTAGTAATGCAGCCTTTACAATTAGTTTTTACTGTTCCAGTTAAATTTTTGTGAGTATTGTATTTGTTCACAATATATTAATGTAGCTCACGTAATGTAGTGTGCCGGCTGACGTGAAAACCATGATAAAAGATTTTGTCGGCAGCGACAGTACTTTCTGTAGGAAGTGTTATCAGGGGCAAGGCCAGCAAACAATAAACATGTCACCACAACTGCAGCTCCACCCCCCATCTCCTAGTTGCTAGCTCAGCTTTAAACACTTACTCAAACGAAGCATAAAGAAACCCAGCCATCCTGCTGTGAAAGAATTGCTATTCAGCCGGCACCAGATTCTAGGGCGTGAGACAGGCATGTGTTTATACATCTGCTAACAACTGGTTTTTAAAGTATGGTAATAAACTGCCGTAGAAAAAATTATATAAGCTGCACCGTGCATATTTTTCTCTACGCAACGCCATTTTTTTTATTTTAACTATAACCCGTTCCCCGAAAGTATTGTACTTGAATTATTATTTTGTTACTAAAAATTGTTCTGCCGTGATGTTTTCCCCTGCAAGGTATCTTTTTCTTATAGCGACTAGATATGGTACTGTTAATATTCGGCGGGCGACGGTTTTTTGAATGTAGCTTCTAAGCCATTACAGATATAGTTAATTAGGTACAAAGAGCTTCTTCTGTATTTCGTTGCCGACATAAGCTGTGCCGTGCATTTTTTCTCTACGATGCACCGTTTGTTAGCTATAACCCGTTTCCCGAAACTGTCGAACTTATGTCCAGCAATTATCGGACTTGCGGACACGCGCCTCGTCGTTATCGAATTTACATGCATTTGCAAGGGATATTTAAAAAAAAAATTATATTTAAAAATTTTAAATTACCAAAATCAATTTTGCATATTTGGATACAAAGAGGACGGTTCAAAGTTTACGTCTATATGTACATTGTCCAGTGTGAGCATTGCCGTTGGCTAGTATAAAATATTATATGTGAAAATTCCCTTAAGGTATGGAACTTTGGTACTTTTACCTTATTTGGTGCTTTTACTCTTATAATTCATTGCATAATGTAGTTTCTTTACCACATTTTACCACTGTATAGTTTTGGACAAACAAATTATATTGCAGTCGTTACTAAACATGACTAAAAGGCAAGCAATTTGCATTGACAAGATGTCTACTATGTCATGTAACCCCACCGCACTCAACAGGCCTCTGAGTCGGCTTCTTGGCCTGCGAATTGCGATTAAATCAGCGGACGTCTAATCGCCTTTGCCCGACAATTAAATGTAATCAAACGCGTATATAAGGCTCTTCGTAACGCACCCCTGGTGGCCTACCGAGACGCGGACCCGCAGGACACGAACACACGCGTCTGTCCGCGGCTGTGGCCCAGGCTCGTCTCTCTCTCGGCACCGCTGCCAGCACGCACGCCAAGCGACGATTTCAGACGCGGCTCCTCCCAGCCAATCAGGAGCTTTGTTTCAAATCCCCGGCCTTCCGATATTGCTCCGAATTCGGGCGATTACGACCATAATTCGTGGTGATTTTATTTCCCTAAATCACAGCTTACATTTATATAATTTTGACATCATTATTTATTACAATTAACTATAATTATTGCAAAACATATACAAATACTTAAAATTTAAATTAAACGGTTGGGAGGGTTGGCCATTTTGCTAACTCTCCTCGCCCCCAATCCCTGGCAGCCTCGTGCAGGCGGTAGGAGGGGTCGACCAGCACTTTGTCACTGTCGATGGCTACACAGCCCAGAGTACTTACAGATGTGTGGGCGACTACCCTGGCTCTCATCTCATCATTTCCCCAGTCCAACATATAAAATATACATTAACTCTCCCTGATCATCCTATTATCATCCCTATCACATAATACTATTTACACAGAGTACAACAAAACTTGAACCAACTCTGTACTACAATTCTAGCCTGTTTAATTGCCGTGATTGCCACCGCTTAGTACTAAAAACATCTGACACTTAATTCTAATGGACAAATATTTACACAAATTATCCCTTCAATATGTACATTTAATGTATATCGGGCTATGCCCATGACATAACCCTCTAGGTTTCCCTGTCAGCTGTAGATGATATGGGAAGCTATAGCCGCCAAGTTCTTAAGATCTAAGTTTTCCTTCTTTTTTTTTTCTTTGTTTCATATACATTTGCTATCCTTTGGCACAGTTTCCACCATATGACACTGCATTTAATTGGCCTTTCCGCAGCACTCAATAGGCACTTCCTATGTGCCAAAGGTCGGAAGGAGCGCGCTCAAAGTGGCGCGCTCCTTGTAGCGAGCTCCATTTTTTGGAGTTTTTGCGGAGCTTAGCTCTTTTTTTACTTAGTAGTTTTTGTTGGAGCTAAGCTCTTTTAATTGTAGCGTCAGCTCAAACGAGCGCGCTACTTTTAACGCTCCTAGACTGCGAGATGGTAAGGTAAACAAACAACTCTCTTTTATCTTTACGGAACAGCAATAATACTCTGACTCACAATAGGTTCCGTGCGCAGACCACACACGTCGCGCCTGCGCGTATACACTCTCTCTTTCTCTCTCTTCTCTCCCCTCATGCGCGCGCATATCCCCCTCCACCTCATCCCCTTATAGTTCTGACCATCACAACTTCGCGATACGTGTAGCATTTCTGTGTCGGCATTTAAGCCGGCCTCACACGATGCCCAATTTCATAGCAGTTTCTATGCCCATTTTCTGGTAGCATTTCTGCTTCCGTCTGAGTGCAGTTCCAGCACCTCCACAAGGGGTTTGGTTCTGGGCATGGCAGATTTTGTACCCGAAACGTTACCCAAAAACGTAATAGAACATGTCCTATTTTTCGGGAGTTCATATTAC